>VDFB02340725.1:0-96546 GCA_007258455.2 Sequoia sempervirens | reverse complement strand
ATTACCTTGTGGGTAGTATGGAGTGGAAAAGTGATGTTGAATATGAAATTCATCACACAGATGGCAGACTTCTTGATTCTTAAATGGGCGGCCATTATCGGTAATAATGGACTAAGGGATACCATACCGATAGATGATATAGTTCAAGATAAATTTAGAAATCTGTGTGCCAGTAATGTATGTCATAGGAATGGCTTCAATCCACTTTGTAAAATACTCAGTGGTAGTGATAATCACCCCACCTCGTCTAATGGACACGAATTTGTGTCCATTAGACGAGGTGGGGTGGATCTTACCTATAAGGTTGAGTACCCATTGGGCGAAGGGCCATGGTGACGTTATAGGATGAAGTTCCTGTGTTGGTGCATGTATCAAGTCTCCATGAACTTGGCATTGGCGACATTTCTTTACAAAGACATATGAGTCTTTTTCCATAGTAGGCCAGTAATAACCCAGTCTCATAATCTTTTTGGCTAAGGTAGGACCGCTAGAATGGGAACCACATATAACCTCATGCACCCCACGCAAGGTTGCTTGTGCTTCAGTAGAGTCAAGACATCTCCGTAGGGTATTATCTAAGGCGCGTCTATATAGGGTGTCCCTGACGATGGTGTATTTGGCTGACTTGCAAAGGAATGCCCTATGTTGGTTGTTTGATAGGCCAGTGGGTATGACTTCGGCATGAAGGTAGTCATAGATTTATTTGTACCATGGGGAATCGGGACCGACAATGTCACACACCATTTCAGAATCTGGGATATCGTAGGCTGGGACCAAAAGTTGTTCTATGAAGAACTCAAACTTAGGCATGTTGTTAGGAATGTCGAGAAGTGATGCAATTGTAGCCATAGCGTCTGCTGCCTTGTTTAAAACACGAGGTATCTGATGAAATTCGACTTTGTCAAAGTACTCTTTAAAGCTATCAGCCATGCGTTTGTAGGGAGCAAGCTTCTCATCCTTAGTCTCATAATCATCATTTACCTGTCTGATTACTAGTTGATAATCGCCATACACCTATAGATTCTTAATTTTCCACTTGACTGCCATGCCTAACCTTGTCATTAGAGCTTCATACTCTGCTATGTTATTAGTCCATGGAATCGCAATCCTGAATGACTTAGGGATGGAATCACCTTGTGGTGTGATAAACAGTATACCAGCCCCTGAGCCATGATTTGTATGTGAGCCATCAAAGTACAGTTTCCATGTTATGTTTGTGTCAATTGTAAATATAAACTCATCAGGAAAGTCTGCAACTAATGGGTGATTTGCCTGTATTGGTGCGTCGGCTAACTGATTAGCAATGACTTGTCCTTTGATAGCCTTTCTTTCTGCATACTGGATATCATACTCACTAAGTATCATAACCCATTTAGCCAGTCGCTCTGTCAAGGCTGCCTTGCTGAGAAGATATTTCAGAGGATCTATTTTAGCAATCAACATTGTTTGATGGTTTAGCATATAGTGCCTTAGTTTTTGGGTAGCAAATACTATTGCAAGATAGGCATGTTCAATGGTACTATAGTTGAGCTCATAACCTACTAAAGTCCAACTGATATAATAGACTGCCCTTTTGTGACCTTCATCGTCATTTTGTGCAAGCAATGCTCCAAGTGATGAATGGGTTGTTGTAATATAAAGAATCAATGGTCTTCCTTCAACAGGTGGCATTAAGACTGGTGGTGTGAGTAAATATTCCTTAATTAGTTGAAAGGCCTCTCCGCACCTAGTTGTCCATGCAAAGGGTACCCCTTTCTTAAGTAGATGTTGAAAAGGATGTGTCTTATCTGCTAACTGCACTATAAATCTTCTGATGGATTGCAGTCTTCCTTGTAGCATCCTTAGTTGACTGAGATTAGTGGGTGGGGGCATATCAATGATTGCTTTCACCTTAGCCGGATCCATTTCAATGCCTCGTCTAGAAATGATATAGCCTAATAACTTTCCTGACTTGACTCCAAACACACATTTCTTTGGATTGAGTCTCACTTTATACTTCTCTAGCCTTTGAAATATCTTGTCTAAAACCTGTAAATGTTCTGCCCTTGTCTTGGATTTAACAATAAGGTCATTGACATAATCCTCCATAAGAGTGTGTACTAGATCATGAAAGATAGTGGTCATGGCATGTTGATAGGTTGCTCCAGCATTCTTGAGTCCAAAGGGCATAACATTCCAGCAATACGTTCCCCAAGGAAAAGTGAAAATTGTCTTAGGTTGGTCTTCAGTTGCAATTCTGATATGGTTATATCCCGAAAATCCATCCATAAGGGACAACATCTCATATCATGCTGTCATGTCAACTATCATGTCTATGTTAGGCAAAGGGAAGTCATCCTTCAGACAAGCCTTTTTGATATCTCTAAAATCAATGCAGATGCGGATGCCCCCGGTTGGTTTAGTGACTGGTACAAGATTGGAGATCCAATCGGCATAGTCGATTGATCTTATTAAACCAACGTCTAACAGTTTCTTGAGTTCTGCCTTGACTAGTAAAGCAATCTATGGATGCATTTTCTCAATTTATGTTTCACTGGCTTGACACCTGGTTGTAAAGGCAAGTGATGTAGAACAAGTTCAGGATCCAACCCCGGCATGTCTGCATATGACCAAGCAAAATTTATCTGTCTCTGTGCAAAGAAGTTGTGGAATTATGGTTGCTCTTTTGTTGTCAATGACACTACAAAATAAACCAGTCGAGGATTCTCTTTTGTACCTATGTTGAATTCTAATGATTCTTCCACAAGCATGGGTGACTTTTCCTATGCAATGGGGAGAATGTTCAAACCTCCATCCTTAGGTGCCTTAGAGAGGTTTTCACCTTTGGATGCGTCCTTTCTTTTTACTTTTTCATTGTCTAGAGGTGCCTTTCGGTTTTCACCTAAAGACTCATCCTTTTTATCTTGTTTATTCTTTTTCTCATTTTTGCGACTGGAGGGTTGAACAGATTCCCAAAATATGCTTTGTTGTCCAAGTTAATGGTAAAACCAACCTTGTGATCACCGTTAGGTATGCCTTCTCATAATCCTAGGAACTCAGCAATTGCTTCGTCATTCTCAAAAATGTCTAAGACAAGTGTGTCTTGTTGGTCCCAATCAATGAGTTGGGGATAAACTAAGGGCATGTCATCGTCGGAGTTATCAAAGTTTACCGGGGTCAAGGTAAAGATTGAGTTATTCATATGGTCACAAAAGTATTGTACTAGGTCCTATTTTCTCTTAGGTTTGGATCTAGGTGGATTGATAGGTGGGACTAATGCCAAGGTTTGACTATCTGAAACAGATCGCTCAAGTTACCAAGAGGTAGGATCGAGTGATTCCCAATAGTAGTGTTTAAACCATTCCTCTTTTGTCATGTTCTTTGGTGGATAGGAATTCAATGGATTTGGTGAGGATCTTAACATTAAGTCAAGTTCTCCAAATAGCTTGTCAAGGTCCATGGAAGAGGTAGAGGATAGGGAATCCCACTCATAGTCGTTGGAGTCGGGGGAGTCATAGTGATATTGCTCAGGTGGTTCGTGAGATGTCTTAATATCTTCTGAAGCACTTACTTCCTCAATTAAGGGTGATGTGGTACTAGGAACACCAATCTAAATCAGTTGAAACCCTAACGCCACACCTTTTGGCCACTGAGAAACAAATATTGGTTCAATCCTCCCATCTTGGTTTAAGCATAAACCACTCTGTCCATCATATCCCTTGCCCTGCATGATTGTGAAACCCTTTCCATATAGATTTGTAGGAATGTGAGCAAGTGAGAGAGGCTCTTCATCATCTTCCCTATTCAGCCAAGAAGTGACATCTTCTGTATTTACAACCTCTTTGCTTAATTCTCCCCATTTAATGAAAGTTGTTGTAGGAGGAACATGTTTAGTGACCATAGACTGTCCCCTATCTGATGTAGGTAAACCGTATGACTTAGGAGGAATCAAATGGCTAACACGATAAGATGTTGTCATGTAGTACTATCCACAACCCTTATCTTGGATCTCAACCCTAGGAGTGGTAGGAATTGAGGGTGAAATAGATGTTCGAGTGAGTGTGGATGGATCAACATAGGAAGATGGATTAGAAGATGAAGCCTCTTGGTTTACTGGCACTTGGCGTTGGGGGATCTCTTTTAGATTGGTACAATATTGGAATGGATCTGGGTCACCATCTATAGTTATTTATGTGCCATTGTAAGGGAATTTAAGACACTGATGATACATGGAAGGGACTGCCTTCATGGCATGAATCCATGGTTTACCTAGCAAAAGGTTATAAGGAAGGGTGAGATCCAAGACTTGGAACTTTGTCTCCATTACTGCAAGACCAATTCTGATAGGAAGTGTTACTACCCCCTTTGATTTTCATTCCTCATCATCATAAGCTTTAATGACAATAATTTTGGTTGTTTCTACGCATGCTTCTGAGAAACCTAATGCCTTAATTAGTTTTAAAGTGCACAGATTTAACCCTGCTCCTCTGTCTACCAAAACTCGTCTAACTTTGGTGTCATCAACAAGGACTTCTAGATGTAAAGGATCGTTATGGTTGGTCTTTTTAGTTGCATAGTCCTATTAAAAAAACATGGCATGATGATTATTGGTCAAATAGCTGACCATTTCCTTGAAATGATTGACATCAAGATCATTGGGGACCGTGGTGTTTTGTAAAGCTTTATCTAAGATAGATCGATGCTCAGGAGAGATACACAATAGTTCCAAGATTGAAATTTGGGCTGGGGTCTTCCCCAACTGGTCAAGTAGGTTATATTGTGACTTGGAAGGATGTGGTGTTTGCTGTAATGGGGGGCCTTGGATAGTGATCTTGGTACGATGAGTATTGACTGCGCACTTGGGATTTGTATTGATAGTAATGGTATTGATATTCTCATCAGCAGTGCGAAGGTGATGAATGATCTTGCCACTATTATAATCGTGCTTGATACTCGCATAGTTGGCTGATATATTGGTCTTAGTACTCAAACTGGGAACAATTCCTTTCCCATGGTCATGTAATGCATCAAAAAAGACCTGATGATCAGTATTTGATGTCTTTGGTTTTTGTCCACCAACTTCAATTATTCTCCTTTTGACAAGATCTTGTATGATGTTCTTCAATTGTTGACAGTTTTGTAGGTTATGTCCCTTAGTTCGATGATAATCACAAAAGGAATTATCGTCCCACCAAGCTAGTTTAAATTGTCCTGGATTGTATTGTCTTGGTTCTTGCAGCTGGATAAGATTATGTTGTAACAGTTGTTTGAATACAGACTCAATGGGTTCCCCTAAGGGAGTGAACTCACATTTTTGAAACCTCCTTTGTTGTTGTGGACGTTGAGTATTTTGGACCATGTTAGGAGGTTGATTGAAAACATTAAGCATGTTAGCAAAAGTGTGAGGTCCTTGTAATGTGATGAGTGGTCTTGCTTGTAGTGTTTTAGCATCAACCACCCCATCATTGGTGACATTTTTGTTACGAGACCAAAATTTGTTTCTGTCAGTGGGGGTGTTTTGCACGATCGGATTTCTATTGGATGTTGATGTCTTAAGTTCGCCTTTTCAATGAGATCCTTTTCTATTATAACCCCTTTCTCCACTAGTTCTGAAAAATATGTACAACAATGTACCCTTAAGTTACTCTATAGTTTTGCATGAAGGTTTTCCTGGAACATAGTAACTTTCTGTTTTTCAGGTATCTCGACAGGGCACCGGCTAGCTATAGTCCTCCACCTTTGGAAGAAAGCAATACATGTTTCACCTTCATCTTGTGTTGTGTGACATAGGGTTGCTATATTTATCTCGTGGTTTATGTTGAAGGAGAATTGCTCCACAAGTTTCTCAACCAGTTCACCCCAAGATCTGATGCCAGAGTCTAGACCTGAAAACCATTCTAGTGCAATCCCTACAAGACTTCTAGGAAATAGTCTCATAAGATACATGGGGTCATAAGCGACATCTATGCATATGGTAGAAAATTCCCTTATATGTTCTATTGGATTTCGTTTGCCATTGTACTTAGGGAGATTCGGTATGACATACCCATGAGGGAAAGGGGTCATGTACAATGATCTGTCAAAGGGAAATGGGCATATGTCCTTTGTTGAAAAGGATTTCTTAGTTGACATTGCCATGTTGTCCATTTGCGTTTGTAGTGCCTACATTTGTGTTTGTAAGACGTAAACTTGGGTCAGTGATGTGTTGGGCAGATTATGTGGATCCGTGTATGTATTCTGAAATCCAAGGTCTCGTGATGGGTTTCGATTGAACGTTGGTATTTGAGGTGGGTTTGGATTCAGAATGTTGGTAAACGTGTTTTGGTCCAGACTCTGTACAAATTGGTTTTGACTTGGGATTTGTGTGAAAGGATTCTGAGAACTGTGTTGGGAGAAAGGATTCTGATTTAGAATCTGTGTAAAAGGATTATGACTGCCAATCTGGGTGAATGGATTCTGATTCAGAATCTGTGTGAAGGGATTTTGACTACTTGTCTGGGTGAATGGATTATGATTTCCATATTGGAATGAGGGAATGCCTCCTGTTTGTGTAATTCGTGGTATAGTACTAGTGATCTGAACACTAGGTATGGCCATTGATTGTGGTATAGTACTGACATGAGGTATGGCCGTGGACTGTGGTATGGTATTCGTGACAGTGACATTTGGTGTAGAGGCTGATGTTTTAGATCTTTTACTCTCAACAAGAGGACCAAAGGGAGTGGATGATGATGCCCCTACAGTGAAGTTAAATCCTGATGTCATGCCAGACATACCAAATGGAGATGTATGGACTGTCGTACTCTATGTAGGTATGCCAAATGGTATGGTTGTATTTACTTGAGGTATGCTAGTACTGGCAGTCGTTGTGTTTGTCCCTTGTGTAGGTTGAGTTTGTAAGGTGCTAATGTCAAAACCTGTGGGTAAGGTAGTGCCTTCAGCTAGCAATTTGGCTAAGTATCGTTGACGATCATTTGCTAGGTACTCATCCAAAAAAGAGGAAAATTTAGGGTCTTGTGCGACAACCTCTATGTCTTCTATGGTAATGTGTCCTTGATTGTTTCTAGTGGTGAATTTGTCTAATAAAGTCTTGTGAGGTCTAGTGGAGAATGGATTGATGAATTTGTTTGGGTTCGACATCTTTTCTCTCTCTTTTCTCTTAGCCCTAGTTTCAACCATGTAAGATAAGCTCAATATGCAAGGAATGCAAAACTATGTCTATGAACAGTATGACTCTAGTCTATGTTTTTGGGATTTTCTGAATGCAAAATAAGGAATATTCTAGGATGACACTAGTCTAAAATCTAAAGGTACAAAGTCTAAACAAACTTCTAAGGTAATCAATTCTGTAACTTAAGACAAAGGGACCAACTACCTAAAGTCTAACCAAGGCATCAATTTAGTTAAGTCAAGGATCCAATGTAGGACGAGGATCAAAGATAAGTTGAGTTTCCTATCTAGACTGATGAGCTAGGAGGACTCTCCGTAGGACAAAGGATAAAATGATAGGACTAGGTTCAATGACAGATTTGGTTGATGCTATGATTTTTCTAGAGTGTAGATGGTGGACCTATCCTAAAGTTTGTAAAAATGACCTTCCTAGAAGTTTATTCTAAAGGAAAAATGTACTCTAATATGAGACCAAACTCTAAATTAGAACAACTATGGTAATGACTAAATGAACCTAAAGGATGCAAAATTGAGCAAATCGTTTCAGGTTTCTGTTCAAGGACTGCTTGTGGAAAGACAACTGAAAAAATGGTATAACTGTGTTGACTGGATAGTGACCGTGAATTCTGGTTTTCTAATCAGGAAAATGCGTCACAGGATTTCATAGTTGCTGTTAAGTTTCACATTTGTGGTTAAATTTCATAGTTGCGGCTTTCTGATGATCAATTGCGTGTCCCTGATAAAGTTTAATGTATGACTCTGACAAATGCGGTTAACCTTCTAACAGATGTGACTCGAAATGACAGTTACGACTTAGAATATAACATATGCGGTTTTGTGCAAAGCAATTGTGAGCTAAATTGGTAGATGCGACTCTACGCCTAACAGATGTGACTCAGAATGACAGATGCAACCCAAAGTTAAATAGATGCGACTCTAAAAATCAATTGAGACCTTCTGGTGAACAGTTGCAACTCTCTGTGTATTTTCAGTGATTTGAGATTTAAAACTGACACTATTTTCTGTGATCAAATTCTGGAAAATAAGGACAATCATAAGACAAAGTGTTTTCAGTTTGATTTTGGAATCAAAGAATGTTTAAGTTTGACAATAGACAAGCACATTCTAATAGGCCAAAAGGCCAAGGGTTTGTATACTTGGTATAGCCCACCTAAATACCTTGGATTGGTGATAAACACCTTTCCTTCTCGAGAGTGGATAGCTTAGAAATTTGGTAGCATTGGCTCCCCTCCACGGCTCATTAACGTCATTCGAGCACACCAATTTTGAATTATTTAGGAAATGACCTCCCAAGAACTGCTATCTCTACTCAAGGGGATCAGTAGTGAGTGTCTTCGGGCATGATATTGTACCCTACACTATACCAAGCAACGACCAAAAATGGTTGGTCTCTAAAACAAAATTTATTTAGTACGGGCATTTCATTCGTGGGGCATGATCCATGCGGTGAGAGTCCCCTTTCGGATCCATCTCGTCGGAACCATACTCGTGATTCTTGGGCTTTCCCCAAGAATCCACTTTTATATACCGGGTGGAAGTCCCTCGGGTTCAGGGTGCTACCGGTCTGAGTTGTCCTAGGGTGAGTACTTTTTCCCACTAGAACAGGCCCAAGTTCTAGAGTTGGTAACCATTTCTCTTACACCCAGGATCGCATGGATGCACAAGGGGAGAGGATACTTCGATGTACCAAATCGTGAGGGTAATTATAGTTTTTCTTTTGCACCAAACACAGTAGACACTTGTTATTTTTAAACCAAATGAAAGATTTGCTACACTACCAAACAATCTGTTTCAAAAATTAACAAGGGTCTTCGACATGCGTTCTGCAGAAAGATTTGTTAGTAGTTTGATATGATCTTTGACTATCGATCTGCAAAAACTTCGTTAACTCCAAAACAAAAAGCCCACATGTTGAAAATCTGATATTAGTAACACATAAATCAATTGAAAGTTTTAGATTTTAGAAACAAAAGGTTTATCAGCCAATTGCATCGCTGTTTTACCAGTCAGATGTGTCAATGTTCTTTGCAATTGCATTCTCAGTATTTACCAGTCAGTTGCGATTCCAGAATTTACAGATGTGTCAGAATTTTTTAGATGCATCATTTTCGGTGTTAGATGTGGTTCAGAAAGTCAATTGAGTCGCTTCATCCAACTGATGCGTCTGTGAATTTCAATTGCAGTGTTTTGTCAAGCTGATGCGTCGTTCCATACGAAAAACCTGCAAAAATCAAAATAAAAGTCTACAGATACGCAAAGATGGTGTCTTCACATTGGGTTCACCAAAATGTAACGTCCAGAAAGTGCAGAAAGAAAACAGATTAGAGCAAAAATGCAATCTAGAGCTAAATGCAATGTAAGTTAAGCAACAAAGAACAAAGGAAAGTCAAAAACGTAAGTAAACTGAACAATCTCACCCAATTTGTATGTATTTCCATGATTCATCTCGATTGCCCTTCTTCATTTCGCTTGTAGTAGTATAATTGCCCTTAGATTTTCAAGAGTTCATGCAAGTATAGCCTATGATAGTGATTTAGCAAAACATCGAAGATTCAAGATAGATGCTCACAAAAGTCATAAGATTTCGAGAGCGATATACGATTTTGAGAGAGATTGGAATGATGAAGACCAAATCAATTTATAGAAAATTGATTATTCGAACGACAGGCCAAGATTGAAAGATGAACAGACAGTTGAGATTGACTGATTAGTCATGCATTATGATAACAGTTAGTAATGACATGAGTGATATAAATTAGAAATAGAATTAAAGATTAAATAAATGATTTAATCTTCAAGTTTGGTATTCGAAAATAGAATTATCTTTGCATGACAAAGATAAAGATGAATTAAAGCAACTCTCGTTCGAATGCATGCACAAGGTTTAATTAATTAAATAGGAATATTTAATTAATTTGCATGTACACGCAATTGAGTTAGAATTGGACGATTGAATGATTTGACGAAGAGATTACTCGAGAACGCCACTCAGACATTAAATCAAGAGTTAACTGAGTGATTTGAATAGATCTTTGAGTCGAGTAAAAGTGAATACTTAGATAACTCACACAATTATCTAAATATAGAGGAATGCGTTAAAATAGAATTCATGAATTAAATAATTCATTTAATTCAAGATTTGATACTTGAAGAATAATTAAATAAATAAGATTTATTTAATTAAGTGATGAAGGGATTTAAATGAATAATTAAATAAATAAAGAATTTATTTAATTATAGTTGAAGTATGATAAAGAGTAAAATTAAATAAGAATTTATTTAATTTGACAAGAAGGATAAGGTTAATTAGTAACATAATTAAATAAAAAGTGTTTATTTAATTAATCAGATAGAATAAAGAAAAGTGTGAATTAATTAAATAATTAAGATTATTTAATTAATAGAAGAAATAACAGACTATAGAGAATAATTAAATAATTGACATTATTTAATCATGACCATGAAGAATATGAATTATGAAGAATATTGAAGTCGTAGGCTTAGACCAAATTTCGGTGTCTACAAATAGGAATGAGGTACATACCTCCTTTACTGCTATATCCAGCCCCTGCTTTTCATATTAATACAAATCAAGATGATAGAATTTTCAATGAATGGAAACGGGGAGTTGCTTTTCATGGAGGCTTCCACAATTCCCCTGTAAACTTTGATGTCACAACAAAAGATTTGTATGATATCAGTGCAAAATATGAAGGGAGTAGAGGGTAGAGTTATAATAAGGGGATAGGAAGACTTGCCAAGAACTAGGAAGGGGAGGAAATGATGAGGTAAAAATAACCTCATCATGATAATACCATAAAGACCTGGTTCATACATGCAAATCTCTATCCTTTGCCAATTAATTAAATTTTAGGAGAAATAACTGCTTAATTTTAGTAAGAACTTGTATAAACTGTATTTCTTTTGATTTCTTAAATTAATTTTCCAATACAAATTTAATGGGTTGTTTTAAGTGTTTTGTAGATAATAATCGGTCAATCAAAGTTGCAGATTGAAGCATCTAGCTGGCACGTGCTCCATAACAGTTAGAAGATGTATGCTGGAAATATGCTCCAAAACTTCAGGGTGATGGACCGAAGATGTAGTTGTTATTTATGTTATCCTTTGAATTAAAGACTTTATGGCTCGAATTGAGCCTCTTAAATACTGTGTAATGGGTTTAAAGATATACGGGTTATCCGTAGATCTGTTTAGATATTTTCAATGGTTATCCATACCATCTGAAATATAGCATGTAGTTATAGTTTCTCTATAAAAGATACGATCTCTAGAAGTAAGATATACAATGAAAAGTAATGTTATACTGGCATAATGTTTTCAAGGTTTATGAATAAAGAGATTGTTGTCTAAAATTCTGAGTTATGAGTCACGGATGATAACTATGATTGATAGAAGTATTTCTGAAAGAGTTGTGAATGTGAGCTGAGAATGAATGTGTTAACCCACGAGCTAGGCACTTGATGGGAGTAGATAAGTGTTCTCTTTTATTATAATGTTGTTCTGTAGAGATTCATTAAGTTTATTGTTATGAAATTTTAGTTCTGAAGTATTTGTTATCTTTTCACTTCCGTAGTTTCTGTTATTCACTGTTAGAATCTTTATTGTTAAGAAAATGTTTTATGGATTGCTGTAAGTTTTTCTGCTTTTATAATTTTTCTAGCTTTTTAGTTTAGTCATTTTTGTGCTTTTCAATTTAGTTATTATGCTTTCTAGATTAGTTTACTTACGCTTACAGTTCAAGCATTTTCTGTTTTCTTAGGAATAAATTACTCTGCAGTTTTATAGTTAGATAGTTTGAAGTTAGAATTAATCTTAAGTTGCTCTTAAAAGTTAGGAAACCCGAGGGAGATGCTCTAGACTTCTTCTATTGCAGATTGCCTTTAACACTACCCGGTCGACAAATTGAATATTATATTCTAAAGTAATGGGACCTAACGATAGCCTATCAGTCCCCTTCAAAGAGTGTATTCTCAACAATAATTGACTCCCATCAAAAGTATACACCCATCAATAAATGACCTTTTCAAAAGTATGATCTTCAACAACCAAAAGTATAGTAATATTCAACAATAAACAATCTCATTCAAAGTATATCCTTCAAAATTAATGACTCCAATCAAAGATAAAATCAACAATAAAATATACACCCAACCAAGTAGGTTAACCTCAACCTAGGGTTTCCATCAAAAGTAATGTAACGATCAAGTGATCACAAATAAATCATAAAACTTCTACATTTAACAAGACTAAAATATTTATATGCTTGCAATGTTCACTATATTTGTATATTGATTGAAGGACAATATTAACTTGCAAGGGGTTGGTGTGTTTGCACCCATAGTCCTCTTCACAATACGGTTTTAGGTTATCAAAACGTGAGTCCTCTTTAGGATTATGAAATTAGGATTAGACTTACTTAGAAAGAAGAAGACAACATAATTATAAAGTGCAATTTATCAAACCTATCATTGAATGATATAACCATCAAGTTATTCCCTAACCCTAGGGATAAGGATCTCTTCCTACTATCTAGTAGAAATAAGTAATCAATCAAATAAGGATTATCAGTCAAGGTTTTCATGACATCACAACCTAATAATGTTGACATTTCTACTTATGCAATTCAATGCATCTCGGGTATCTCCATCCCTTAGCTTTATGAATTAAGCATCAACTATATAAGCTTTATAGTATTTAAATATTAATATGTACGCCTATTCCATACTATGGAATATATAAATACAAACAATCAAGTAATAGAATTCTCTTCTAGATTCATCAAGAATCCTTCCTATACAACCAAAGAAGACAATACCTATTTCATGATAAACAACTTAAAACATTTTCCAAACAAGGCATTCATGTTACACGATCTTTTTAAAAACATTAAAAACATAATAGGGTAGAAATCGACATGCCTCGTATGCAAAGCTCCAATTGGACAAACTAAAATCCTAGCTTAGCCTTCTCCAAAATCAGCCTCCAACTTAGCAATTATCTCCCTTCTCTCCAAAATTCTCTCTCACAAAATATCTCTCAAACCTCTCACAACTCTCTCACAACTCTCAAACTCAGAAAACAAAATATTAATAACTCAAAAACTAGCATTAAGAATTCAAGTATGTGTCCCAGATGAGATAGCAAAAACCTCTATTTATATAGGATTATGATCAACAATAGACTAAAAACAAGCTATCAAAGATGACACTTCTCAATCCAAAAAGTTTGACTCAACAAGAAAAAGAAAAGGTGGCAGTTGAATTCATTACATAGTAAACACATACTCATCATAAGAATGAGTCACTTTACTTCAAAGGACAACAAGAATCAATCAAAAATGCAAGGTTCGAAATTTCCACCCATCAATTCAGCTTTTCCAACACTTTACAAGACTCTTTCCACACTCCTATTTAATCTCCCATGCTAGCTAAGCACTCAGTCTAGAATTTTATTGGAAAACTAACTTCTTACTGGTGTGACACGTAGTTCCTAGCATTCTATTCAAGTGTTTACTAGTTCAATAAGCCAGGTCGACATGTTTTTGCATGTTATATTCCATATTGCTTTTAGTTTGACCAAGTCTTAATAACTAAAGACTCCTTTTATTATGGGAACAACCCATACTTGTTATCCTATATGAGCTTTTGAAGCTCATTCTTCCCATCAACAGTTGAGAATCCCCGAGAGGCCCTGCAAGGTGCTTAAACCAATCTCAGTCGTGCATCATTTTTCACCATTTTGTTGACCATTGACATCTCGTACAGTGAAGATCAGACATCTCGTATAGTGACGATCGAGGGTGTAAATTGTATTTGAGGCAGAGGATGAGCATTGCAATGATCAGAGCCACCAAAGGAAACTTGTTACACAAGACTATATAATTTCTCCTTTTCACCTGCCTGAATTAATCGTAGAAGTAATTGATTTTTTTTTGTTTCACTCGCACACTTTGCATCATGCCTTTTTCAACACTCGTTTTTAAATTCATTTTTCCTACCAACTGGTTACAATTTGTGACATGCCTAACAGAAGATGATGTGCAAAGATCTCAAATGGCCTTCAAAACAAGATCAAGAGCATTTACTTCTACACTAGCATATAGCGAACACAATCTATGAGATCCAGTACCATGGTAGAGAGAAAGGTGCAGAGCCCAGTCCAAGTGTACAGTGCAAAGAAATACTGAAGGGGAATGTTGGTATATTTAGGACGTTGTCGAGGTACTCTGGGCTTACTGGTTTTGACAACTAAGCTTCTTCTCGTCCATCCTCACATTGCAAATGGCCTGCACATAAATGTTCACAGTGAGATTGTTTGTCTTCTTGACCTTGGCTACAACATAATAAAGATGAAAATTATACTCCAGTTGCATGGAAATGAGAGGTGTAAAGCCAAAGTAAACAACCTTCGCCAAAATCCTCTTAGCTTGTGCCAAAAATGGGATAGGAATGCAAATTTTTTGACATAATTCCCCAAAGAGATGTCAATTCATGCAAAGCAATGATTGCAAGATATATTAAAAATGGGTTTGTTGAAAAGGCTTTAGAAATTTTTAAGCAAATGCAATTGGAAGGTGTTACGCCCAGCTTCCCAACCTTGCTAGCATCCTCTCTGCGTAGCCCCAAATGGGAGCTTTGGAACAACCTTGCCAACATCCTCCTTGCTTGTGTGAAAATGGGAGTCTTTGAACAGGGTATGAACACCCATCAAGTGAAATGACAGGGGATTTTTTTTAGATATTGGATAAGTGCACCAAGATGGTTCCCAAAAAGGGGGTTTAAGTGGCAACTTTTTTTTTCTGAAATCATGAAATTTTGACCTTGGACGTGAAATTGAGGATAGTTACACTCAAAATTTTGAGATGGAACAAAAACAAGGATCGAAGTGCTCCGAGTCTACTTTTTAAACTACTAATTTATTTTGAAAATGGTTGAGATTAAGGGGTTCAAAAGAGGGATGTACAAAAATTGGTGTTGTTTTTGTCAGAAAAACATAACATAGAAACTCTTGTACAACCTGAGCACGGTGAACTTTTTTGTAGTATTTTTAAAATCACTATGGTCAGAAGTTAGCTAATAGCATCTTGTTGGTGCACAATTTTTCTGATAATTTTTTAATGAATATTTGATTTTTTACTTATTTTCTAAGTGGGAACTTCCTGAAAAGAAGAATTTTGGCCGTGCTCCCCCTATAAATTTTTGAAAATAATTGATTTTTTTTTCTTTTTTTTTTTAAAATTTGTAGAATGGAGTCTAGTTTGTAAAAATGTAATTTATTTGAAATTTTGATGAACGGTTAATTTATAACCAAAAAAACACTAAACACTGCTTTTTGGCAAAAAACAGACATACAAACAAAAGAAATTATGGATGAAAGGCTTAGCATTGTCAAAAAGTGAAAAAAATTACATTGTTGGATAGCTAAGAGAGAACCTAACATTACCCATGTTTTCGATTTTTTCAATATTGAACTAGATGTAATCTTGATGGTGAGGACGAACCCGATTATGTGAAAAATTGTAGAATTTGCAAAAGCACGTCTCTGGCCTTGTTGGGAATGCCCTCCAAGCCCTTGGGTTGGTATTCCAAGGAAAATAATTTCACTTTTTTCTTTGTTTTTAATGCAAAATAACTCGAGCGCGTTTTTAAAAAAAATTCAAAAGTGGCCAGAAAATTGGTACCCAACTTCATGCACCCGCCCTATTATGGTTTGATATACTTTGATAGACATGTATGCAAACTGTGGAATCATAGACAAAAGAATGTGAACTGTTTGAAAAAATTCCTCAAAGAAATGAGATCTCATGGACCGCAACGGTTTTAAGATATGCACAAAATGGATTTGTTGTTAAGCGGTTAAAAACTTTCAAGCAATTGCAATTGTCAGCTGTAAATCCAAATTCCACAACCTTTGCTAGTGTTCTCCCTGCCTGTGCCAAAATGGGGCTTTTGAATAGGGTGTGGACATACATTAAAGCATAAAAGTAAAGGGGAGATTTGGTAGCATCCTCCCAAACTTCATATTCACAATTTACCCACAAAGAAAAAGCCACACAAAGCCATTTAGTACCTGAACCTGATCCTATAAAAAATTGATGGATCCCATGGCTTCAAGAAGAACACAGGCAGTATCGATCTTTCTGATGGGAGAGAAAAGTTGTTGCAGAGCGGTTATGCATTCCCCTAGCTTCTCTTTCCTTCACCAGAACCCGTATAATGGCACAAAATTGTGAAGCCATCCTTACTGAATAATGCGTAGGTTTTTTTTCAAACTTTCCAGCAAACGACAGCGGCGGGTGTCAAAACCAAGTTCCTCAACCTCTTCTAGCTGTTGTAGTTACCACTACCCTTGCAGGTGTGGATGCATAGACTAGACATGTGAGCTGCTTGACAAAGTGCTTCATATATTGTTTGCTTGCCAAGTGTTACCCTTAAATCTGAGTCATCTCGAATCACAGGTTATTTTAGATCATTTTATTAAGTAAATAATGTACATAGTTTTCTTTGAGATATAGCTGGGCTAGATATGCCATCTCTATGAATTGACTAAATTTTACTCATAATAATCAAGCCATTTATATATGATATGGTTGTAAAGTTTGAGCATAAAATTGAACCAATACACAATATGCCCATCTTCCTTTTTGCAAGACTATTAAGGTATGATATTGTCACAACCACAAATAGGTATGTATGGATTTCTACGGTAAAAAAATAAATAAAATTATTAATAATATTAAATTCATTTTCTAAATGATCAATCAATTGATCTTATTACTACATAAATGTGTGAAAAAAAAACCAATTTTTTCCTAATTGACCTTTCACACCTCTTCGGCGTACCCATTGGACAAGGTGCCATAGCTAGTTATAGCACTATGAATTATAATGCCATATCTCTTTTCTCTTATTCGTTGCCCATGATGTATGTTATTCATCATTCAAATGTTTCAAACAATGGTAATAACTTATGCGCTATCCTTTAATCATGCACTTATTCTTTTATTTTTGTGCTTTGCCAGTTACAAACAACACTTTATGCAATGCCAAATATCCTCTATATGTTGTGTTTTGCATTTAGTTGCTTCATACAAGCGCTTAGTATTAACTATCATTCACGTGGTTTTTAAAACATTTACATAATGTGTGAGAAATGGCTTTAGTAGCCCGTGCTATATATGCGCATATATATGATTTTTCATATATCAAAATCCTTTTAAATATAAACATTATTCATATATATATATATATATACTCTTTTAAATATATATATCATTTAACACTTGCATCTATCGTCATAATATAATACTTGTTTATCTAGTCATCATTTACCAATTTAAATATATATTTAAGTAATTATATATATGTATATACACAGATATGTATTCTAATATATAAGTATATTTGTTTACATGAACATAGTAATATACTTATACATCAATATACGTATATTTTAATATGCCTATATTATCACTTTAACATCCAACTCAAACACATATAATCACATTCTTACTAATCGATACACACACACATATATATATATTGAATATATACATACATATATGTGTGGTATATGTCCATTCGATTTTCCTATGCATATGATGTACTCATGCATGGGTTATTATTTTTACACATGCACACATATATGTATATTTATTATATATATACTCATCGATTAGTAAATACACAAAGAAGAACTCACACATATCAAAGAGACTCAACCCTATAACCTAAATTAAGAACAATCAAAGAACTAGAGAATAAAACCAAAGTCATAAGTAGCAGGTCATTTCCACAACATGTCAAATTGTGATATCATGGTTGACTCCTGATAGCAATATCACAAAACCAAAGTCATTCAATTTATCCACAAACTATGACCAAGGACTAACCCAATTCCCCATCTAATTTGACTCAACTTGACCAAACTAGGAGTGAGTGTGTGAAAGCTCAATATAGATTTATTAAGGGTTACCGAACCAAATCCTTCTCCTGAGTGATACTTCCCCTCCCTTCTGGAGGCATGAACCCATACCTACATTCAACTTAGCACATAGTAACAGTAGTCAGACATTCACATGAAATCTAAAACTTTTGTATCGACATAGCATTAGAATATTCACATTGCAATGCATATTATTTCATCACATTTCATCAATATATACATAATATCTCCTTTAAAAGCAATAACATCTTAATGCATATTTTAGTATTCCATTCTCCTACTAAACATATTAAAGTCACAATTTGCACTTATCAACACTTTCACTCATGAAGGTAAAAGTAACTTAGTAACTATGAAATAGGGTGTAACAAAGATAAGCAAGGAACATCAGACTTTCATTTATTCGAAAGAGAATATGAAAAAGTATTCTATATAGCTCAAAGGAAACCATGACAGCCAAGACAAGGTATGCCCCAGGATACTTTGAATTACAACATGTCATTTCTTGGTAACAATTCAAATCTTCCTAATTGGAATACTCAATCTTGAGCCAATATGCAAAACTAGCAATGGAAAATTCCTCAAACCAATCAGAACCAACAACATCAAAACATGTGGCCATAACAAAATTACTAAAGATATAATTCTCAATGGCCACCACTACAAAACCAATGGCAACCTTAGTGGCAAAGAGGCCAGCAATGGAAAAACCAAAACATGAATTATTAGCAGCCCCTGCATCCACAACAACAAGCCATTATGCTAAATCCAACAAATCTAGCACCTCAGCTGCTCGCCCAACCTACACCTAACCCCAACAACAAGCCTGTTCAATAGGCTTTGTAGTAACAAAAAAAGTATCATTTTCCTTACTTGATTTGGGAATAATTGTCATTGACTTAACTTAATTTTTCCTAGGTTTAATGTTGTAATGTGTTGTAACATATTCACATTGATCTCAGTGCCTCTTTTAATAAAATAAACTTAATGTGTACCTTATTTAAGTGTTGTAACACACTTTCACATTTATCTAGGGTCCTTGATCCAATTAACGAATCTAAGACATTTGCTTCAAGAATGCATTACAATTACAGTTTCAATTCCAACTTACAAAAATGAAATTAATACACAACATAATTAAATTAATGAAATAACGAAAAGACAAAATTCAGAATGAGAGACAAGAAAGAGAAAATGCAAATAGCTTGATAATGGAGTTCATCGTAAGAACAACTATGTCTCTGGGCCCCTCTCCAAAGAGTAGACCGATCCGATTAAAGTCTTCAGAAATTCAACATTACATTTGTTTACAAGCTTTTCCCTTCAAGCATGACGAAATTCCAACATTCTCCCGACGTACAAGATCAACAATTCGTCTCTCCAAAATTCTCTTAAGTCTTCAACACCTGAATGAATGACCTTAGGTCTCTAAACCCCCCCATTTTATACAAAAAAAATTACTAAATTGGGTTAATAACCAATTGATTTACAAATATTCCCAATATCCCCTATTTTGACATAAAATCTTCTATAATCCCCCTTAATCTTTAAAAAATATTATTCTAGCCCTTTCCATCCCTTATTCAAGCTTTTATTGTTTAGGAGGTTTTTCTTTTGAATCCTCAAAAGGAGTTAGGGAGTTTGTTTGTTTTGTTTTTGGAGGGAATTATTTAAAATTAAGGCATTCGGTTTTGAAATATCCAACAAAACCAACCGAGCTCCTATAATATTTAGAAGTTGTTGAATGGTGTAACGACTGCTACTATTTTTGGCACCTGACCGGTGTGGGGTTTGAAACTCGCTGGCCAAATTTTCCCAATGGATAAAGACTTTTCCCTTAACAAAACCAACGCGCCACCATACATAGATAAACACTGGAGGTTTGGCGTAACGACCGACGGTCAGTATGGTAGCTGTGAGCTGGGGGGATTGAATCCCCCCAACAACTTTTAATAAACAAACCAACTATGCCTGCCAGAGGAGAAACGAGACGACCACATGGCATGCCGAGGAAGTGCCATGTGGTGAAGCTTGATTCACCGCTGAAGCTGACGTGTCCGCTGATGATGCCGCTAACGTGGTGATGACATGTATGTTGATTGGGCCGATGACGGGGCCAATGACGTGTCGTATAGACGCCACGTGTCCTCTGATGATTGGTCTGTACAAGCTGACACAAATGCCACGTGTCTAATTCTAAGCATTCTATGTCATTGTCCGTACTGTACAGACTAACAAGTCAGCATGCTGACGTCAGTGTCTGTACGATCAAAGGTCAACCTTATATGCGAACTTTGACTGGCTGTAGTTGGTGCAAACGGACTCCGATTCGTGTGAAATGAATGTGATGATGCCAACTTTGACCAGTTTTGATGACATCAATTTTTGACCCTTTTTTTTCCTCTAACCAGGTCCTGGGTTGACCAAGGTTTGACCAAGCATATCTTGGGCTTCATAGCTCTGTTTGACTCCGTTCGAGTTGTGTTGGAGCCAAAATTTTGGCCTCTTTCTAATGATGCCATTTCTAGAGAAAAATGAGAAACTTCAATTTTTGGTGAAGATCCTTTGGATCAGTCCTCCCCATTGGAGAGCTTTTGGACCTCCGAAAGTTGGTTACTCCAAAAGTAAGTGAGGGTAATGTTCCCTCACTTTACCAATCTCCATCCACTTTTCCTTGCTTGGATGCATCCCCTTCAATCCCACTCTAAGGTATTCAATTGCTCATCTTCGTGAAGTCCTGACGTTCCTATCGAGGATGATATCTTCAGGAAACTCTGGCATGTACTCTAGTGAAAGATCATCAATTGATGGAACTTGAATGGCTATGTCTTCATCCAATATCATCGAAGGCTCGTATAACTTCAGATTCTCAACATTGACAACTGAATAGATGTACATTTAAGTAGGAAGATTGAGGCGAAAGGCATTGGTTCCAATCTTTTCCAAGATCTCAAAGGGACCATACCAAATTGGCTTGAGCTTCCTTCCTTCGCCCTGCATTCTTTCCTTTATGATATGTAACCAAACGTGGTCACTAACTTGAAAATGATGATTGGTGTGATGTTTATCATGTCGGGCCTTGTATTTAGCTTGGCTCTTTTGCAACTGTACTTCTACTACCTGATGGATGGATTGGACTTTCTGGATGAACTTTAAAGCCCTTTCTGCATCATGGCATTCATCTTCAACATCATCTTTTCCAAAGGAAAAATCCAACAGAGTCTTAGGCACATAACCAAAACAAGTCTCAAAAGGAGACCTCTTTGTAGAAGAGTGTGCTACATGGTTGTAAGCATGTTGCACATAGTGAAGAATCTCATCCCACAACTTGGGATGTTTGTTGTAGTAACCTCTGAGTAGATGCACAACTGTCATGTTCACTACCTCTATTTGTCTATCGGTTTGTGGATTTAAGGATATACTTTTCTTCAGTTTGGTACCCATAAGTCCCCATAAAGCTGATCAAAATTCCCCTATGAATCAAGAATCTTGATTCAATACAATAGAAGTAGGTAACCCAAAATGAACCCATACAAATTGGAAGTACATTTGAGCTGTCAGTTCAACAATGACTTGCTTTTTACATGGCATTAAGATACACATCTTGTTGAATCGATGAACTACTACATAAAGATAGTCATGACCCTTCCTAAACATAGGCAAACCCCCAACAAAATCCATAAACACACTTTCCCATGGATGGGATGGAATAGGTAATGGTGTGTACAACCCTATTTTTCTATTACTAGGTTTACTAGTTGCACACATGATACAATCCTTAATATATTTGGTGATAGTTTCTTGCATTTTAGGCCAACAACAATATTTCTGCAATTGAGTAACTGTTTTAATTACCCCAAAATGTCCTGCAATCAAAGAGGTGTGAGCTTCACGAATTATATGTGCTTGTTCATCTTTCAGAACACATAGCTTGCCCAAATGAAAAAAAAGTTTATCCTACACATAATAATCTTTCTCTTCTATCTATTTTCTTGCAATTAAAGCTGAATAAATATCCTTAAAGTTTTCATTGTTAACATACTGTTCTTGAAAGCTTTCATGCACCATGGAACTACCTTTAAGGATAATCAATGAGTTCTTAACAGGAGGCCTAGAAAGCATATCTACTACTTTGCTATGGGTACCTTTCTTATACTTAATTACCAAGTGAAACTATTGTCAAAATCCCATCCATCTGAAATGCCTACTTTGCTGCAGTTTAGACTGTGAATGCAAGTATTGTAGTGGCTGGTGATCAGTACAGATTACAGTTTCTTTCCCCATTATGTAATGTTTCCATTTTTTAACACCTTGAACTAAAGCATAAAGTTCCTTAACATAAGTAGGATAGTTACTGCTCCTAAAAAGGTTTCAAAGTGGTAGCAGATTGGTTTGCCTCGCCTGAGAACAACTCCCAAGGAAAACCCGCTCGCATTAGTCTCGATCTCAAATGGTTGATGTAGATCTGGTAAATCTAGAACTGTTGCAGTGCTCAACTTTTCCTTCAAAGTGTTGAAGGCCTTCTACTGTGAACCTCCCCACTGAAAAGTTGTCTTCGTACTTGTCAACGCATACAATGGTGATGCAATGTAGGAGAAGTTTGCAATGAACTTTCTCTAGTACTGGATTGCACCTAAGAAACTTCTGACTTCTGTTACAGTACTTGGCTTAGGCCAGTTTACAATAGCTTCGACCTTCGCAGGGTCTACTTTCAATTGACCATTCCCTACGACATAGCCTAAGTACACTAGAGATGTCTTTGCAAATTCACACTTAGACATCTTTACATAGAGTTTTTATTTTCTCAAAACATCAAAATTTTTCTTAACATGACTTACATGATCATCCCAAGATTTACTAAATACAAGAATATCATCTAGATAGACAATGAAAAAATCATCAATGAAAGGATGAAAGACATTGTTCATGACTCTCATGAATGTGGCGGGTGCATTACAAAGCCCGAAGGGCATAACCAACCATTCATAAAGTCCATGTTTGGTCTTGAAAGCAATTTTCCAAATGCCATCTTCTGCAATTCTAATATGATGATAACCACTTTGCAAATCTAATTTAGTGAAGTAAACCGCATGTTTTAACTGATCAAGTAAATCATCAATTCTTGGAAGAGGATACCTGTTTTTAACCGTTATTTTGTTAAGGGCATGGTAGTTGAATCACATTCTCCAAGATCCGTCTTTCTTTGGAACCAACACAATTGGAGAACCACAAGGAGATGTAGTAGGATGGATGACTCCTTTTTACACCAACTCCTAAACTTTCTTTTTGATTTCCTCATTCTGCATAACGGACAAATGGTACAAGTTGATGTTAGGCAATGGCACATCCTGTTGCAACTGGATTTCATGTTGTATTTCCCTCTTGGGTGGCAGCCCCTTTGGTTCCTAAAACAAGTCATCGTAAGCGGAAACAATTTTGACCATTTCAATCTTATGTTTAGGGTCACACCCCTTAAATGCCTCAGAGTTATCTTCTTCTTTGGCCTTTACAAGCATTAACACAAAGTTCTTACTGGAGTTGACTAATCTTTTCATTTGACCAACATTAACTAGTGTGAGATTAGTCTTGACTTTGTGCGCATGTACAATATATTCTACCCCATCTTTAAAAAGATGATACTTGTTCTCCTCCCTGTAAAATATTGCCTTTTTATCATACAGATAAGGACTCCCTAACACAAGCCCACAAATATCTGGAGGTACAACATCTACTTCTACTTCATCAATGAAATTAGTAGTGATGGAAAAACACAATTTGCATTGTTTTGTCACCTGCAACTGTGCATCATTACATACCCATCCAAGTGGATAGGGCTTAGGATGAAGAATAGTAGTTATATTCAATTTCTTAACAACCTCTTCATAAATCAAGTTGACTTGAGAGCCCGAATCAAATAGTGTATCAGTCTTTGTGTGTTTAGTTACCACACGAATGTGAAACAGTTCATTCTGTTGTTTATCAACTTTAGGGGTGGATGCTTTACTTGCATTACTTGTACTTGCATTAGAAATACTTGCAGCAACAATCTTTGACTCATCGCCGGAATCAGATCCAAGATCCTATTGAATGATAGCAACAGAAGTCTTTTGTTTGCCTTTATTGCCTCCAAATATTTTCAGCCTTGACTCCAGATGCAATTTCCAGCACCTTGATTCATCATGCCCCTCTTTCTTATAGTGTGAGCATGTGGGTTTTTCACCCTCTTTCTTCATTGTAGCTGTCTTGTTTCCTTTACCTTTACCTTGATCTTTACCCTTAGGTTTCCCCTCAGACTTAGATGGTTTTTATCAAACTTATCAATGGATGATCCCTTACCTCTAGACTCTAAGTGGGTAGCTTGGATGCAAACTTCGTCTAGATTATTGGGATTCAAAACCAAAATTGAATGTCTAAGGTAGGAATGAAGACCTCCTATGTAATTCAACAAAGTATCATGGGTGTACAAAGGAACATCTAATGCAATAGCCCTTTTACGAAATTCATGAGTGTACTCCTAAACAGACTGACCTTTCCCTTGCCTAAGCATCTTCTAGTTCATCATTAACTGCTGCATGTAGCCTAAGGGATAGAATTGATTTTTAAGAGAACTTACAAATTCTGTCCAGGACAAGTTGACTTTACCATGTTGGGAAACTTCTGCCCTAGTCCTACTCTCCCACCAAGTTAGAGTTGTACCCCCTAACTGAAGAGTAGCAAGCTGGATCCTATCAACATCATCCAAGAGGTTTTGGACTCTACAATAGACTTCAACCTGTTGAATCCAATCATCTAGTTTTTCAGAATTTAACTCACCATAATACTTTGGTAAGTCAAATTTTACATCTAATTTAATTTGGGGCTTATGCGCACCCTTAAAAGGATTAAAATATATAGAATGAGTAGAAAAGGAAAAGACAGAGAAGAGGGAGGAGAAGGAGAAGAGGGAGGTGTCTTCAGAGACTTAGGATCATCTCTTGATTTCTTTCCTTTGCCTACATGAGCTTCATGTCTTTGCATCCTTTCTTGCCTCTCCTAGAAGAAGACTTCAACCATGGCCTTCATGTTGAGAAAATCCTTTTGAATATCCTTCTCATCAAGCTCTGAACTTTGTCCATAGTTTGGATCTGCCATCCGTGTTCCTGGATGAGCTATTCGTCTTCCAATCTCAGGATTATATTCTTCAAGTTTTCCTTCGCCTTGTTGAAGCTTCAAGCATGTAAGCATTCAATTCTGCAATACTAGTCAAAACACAACTCTAATACCAATTTGAGTTGATTAACGGATCCAATGGATAGAGGATTTTCCCTTAACAAAACCAATGTGCCATCATACATAGATAAACGCCGGAGGTTTGGCGTAATGACCGATGGTCGGTATGGTAGCAGTGAGCTGGGGGGATCAAATCCCCCCAACAACTTTTAACAAACAAACCAACTGTGTCCGTTGGAGGAGAATGAGATGGCTACATGGCATGTCGAGGAGGTGCCACGCAGCAAAGCCTGATTTACCACTAAAGCCGACATGTCCGTTGACGATGTTGCTGACATGGTGATGACGTGTATGCTGATTGGGTTGATGACGTGTCGTACAAATTCCACGTGTCCTCTGATGATTGGTCCGTACAAATTGATGCATATGCCACATGTCTAATTTTGAGTGGTCCATGTCACTATCTGTATCATATGAACTAACAAGTCAGCATGCTGACGTTAGCGTCCATACGGTCAAAGGTCAACCTTAGCTGTGAACTTTGACTAGCTGTAGCCAGTGCAAATGGACTCCAATTCGCGCGAAACGAATGTTGTCAGAAAGCTCTCAATGAGCTCTTCGCGATGATGCCAACTTTGACTAGTTTTGATGATGTCAATTTTTGTCCCTTTTTTTCTTCTAACAAGGTCCTGGATTGACCAAGGTTTGACCGAGCATATCTTGGGCTCCGTATGTCATGACCCCTATTTCTATCGTTTGTATTTTTTATAATGTTAAATTAAATTAATTGATGATGAAATAAAAGTACAAAGAAATAAAAAGAATTCATTATAATTGAAGATTTTATCTTTCAAATAAATGATAATGCGATGTAATTTAAAATAATTATTTTATAATTGTAATTAAAATTTACCTCTTTGTTAACTATTTTGAATAAATATTTAAATCATAAATAAAAGATATTTTGGTATTTACTCAAAATAGATATTCAATTATTTATTTATTTTTTCAATTAAAATGGTATAATATTAATAACCAAGGTTAAGCACTTTGTTTGCAATTAAAAATAAGATTTTTTTATTTACCGAGAATAAATATTGTGAATGGAAATAAATTCTATTATTAAGATTTTCAAGATCAGGTATTTTGGATTGGGAGGAGAAATCTTTAAAAGGTGAAAAATGATAACAGAAAGAGAACCGTTCGGTAATTTTCTTGATTTTTTTTGGTCTGCAATTGCAACGAAATGGATGCCATTAGATGTTTTACCTTTCATGATTTTTTTTGCTCTGCAATTGCAATAGAATGGCTGCCATTAGATGTTTTACCTTTCAATAGAATAGAAATAAAGAAATAAGAGAAGTACAGGGAAAGAAAGAAGGGAAGATTATTCAGAAAACAAATTACAAGGAAAGCAACAGGAGAAGAAGTAAAGAATGGAATTTTCAGCTAGAGGCAAACTATCCAGGTATTTAAAATCTCTACTAATGCTTTTTAAATTCTATAATTTGAGAAAATAATTTCTATGTTGTTCAAGAATTTAATTCTTTTGAAAACCATTGTGCAAAAACCTCTGTACATGAAATGTGTGTTGTGTAAAATTCATTAGTGAAACCTATACAATTTTTCCAAATTCTTTATATATTTGCATTTAGATTTTGCAACTCCTTTGTATTAAATCTTTTATGCCCAGATTGACGTTTCTTTTCTGTGTAGGAAATCTTGATTCGATTTATATAGAAATTGTGTACACCTATATATATATATACAACATAATGTTTACATATTTATATGAATGTGTTAGTAGATATATCTGTTTGTATATAGTATTACACCCACATCATGTTATTATGTTTTTTTTCATTTAAAATGATAACCATGCTCAAACTATATTTTGTCTTGGATTGATAATTTTTGGCTATGTACATAAATAAATATATATAAGTTTATATAAAACTAGATATAAATATCTATTTACTTTTATTGGAGAATAAATAAACTATCAAACCAAAAAAGAGTAGATTTGAATTTGGCTGGGAAATACCAAAAGTCCCAAATTGGGAGTAAGCTATTTTTAATTATAGATAAATATTTATATATATATGGATATATATAAAAGTTTGTATACTAAAATAATATAAGTGCAAAATATAATTGCTGAAAATGCATATAATGTTGATAGAGGATTCTTTATTAAATATTTGTATACTAAAATAATATAAGTGCAAAATATATTTGTTGAAAATGCATATAATGCTGATAGAGAGGATTCTTTATTAAATGTTTGTATACTAAAATAATATAAGTGCAAAATATAATTGCTGAAAATGTATATAATGTTGATAGAGAGGATTCTTTATTAAATGTTTGTATACTAAAATAATATAAGTGCAAAATATAATTGCTGAAAATGCATATAATGTTGATAGAGAGGATTCTTTATTTCAATTTTTTTTAACCATGCTATCTAGAATGATTTGTTTCTGAATTACATTATTAAGAACTTATGAATAAAAATAATTGATTATATAAAGAGATACACGAGTGTACAATTACCAACATTAATTCTATTTGACAATTGCTTATTGTGCGAACCCAAGCCTACGTACCTGCAAAACAACATGAGTAAACAAGTTAAATAAGGAAATGCAAGCCAAAGCAAGGATTCCCCATGAAATCCATTTACAACATTCAAATTAGGAAGAAAATATTGAAGAACACAAAACAAATGACAAAACAAAGATTGAATCCTAATTAGAAGAGCAAACTCTTGATCCCATGGGGGAATTGGTGCCAATTTGATGTGAAAATTGGCCCTTTCCCAATTCCTATGATTGCAAGCTTCGATATATTGATTTGATGAAGAGATTTGATCCACTTTTGATGATGAATGGTGAGAGCTCCAAGCCAAAATCTGCAATAACCTAGTTAAGAACTCAAAATTTGATGAATGGAAATGGATAAGTATTTTAGCATGGTAACTTTGCTTGGATTGTGGATGATGAAATGAAGATATGAGCTCTTTACTTATAGGATTTCAAAATGGATGAAAGTCCAAATTTGAACAATGTGGGACTAACATTCATCCAATGATATGGTGCCACTTGTCAAGCTATGAATGGATGATGGATGTGCAAGATTTGGGGTTTGTGCCAATAAATGCCAATATTTGAAATTCAAATTTGTTGAAATGACATGTAAAAGGGAAGGGAAAATGCAATAAATGCCACTTGGCTCAAGGCAAAGGACATGTAAGATGAAATTATTTCCTTGTTGGATGTACATGTTGACTTGGAATTTTTGAATTCAAATTGAGGAATATTCCAAAAGATGCCATGTGAGGGAAAATAGGATTTAATAAATGAATTAAATCTATTTTCATGTGAAACTTGCATTATCTAGAGGATGGAACATGAGATTAGATTAAATTAATCAAGGGTTAATTAATTTAATAGGAGATTTGATGATGTGACTTATTTGACTTAGATTTATGGATTTATTTAAATCAAATAAGAGAGGAATATGACAAGGGATTAATTAAATAAGGATTTTGATTTATTTAATTAAAAGAGATGATGCTAGATTAAATCAAATAAGGTTTTAATTTATTTAATTTAATGGATAGACTTTAGAGATTTAATCAAATAAATTGATTATTTAATTAAATAGGGATAATTAGATCAGATGGGTTGATTTAATTAACAGAAGGAATTGACTTAATCAGATAAAATGATTTATTTAATTAAGAGATGAATATTGATGAATTTAATCAAATAGGGGATTTGATTAAATGGTTAGACCAAGGGATGATTCGGGAAGAAACGATGTTAGTAAGTCAAGATCAGATGCCCGATGTCAATCAGTATATTTTACGTGTCTATAGCAGGTATTATTCAGGGTGATGATTATCAGATATCCACTATCAACCTAGGCCTCATGACCCGAGCCCATATAATAGATGAATTCTAGAGGTCAATATCTATTATCCTCCAACAAATGAATAAAGACCAATCTACAAAGGAGGAGTTGAAAACACAGGTGGTGGAGCTGACTGCCTTCATAAAATAGTGGACTTCAACAAAAGAGGAAGCTCCAACGAAATTGCCCGCACCCGCCTTGCTCTCAAATGAAGAGGTGAACAAAATTGAAAGGATGGGGAACTGGACCAAGTCTACCTCAGATTGGTTCAAAAGGGTAATTAACACTGAAAACAAGGGTGTCAAATGCGCAATAAGGATGCACAATGACTTCTGAATCGTACAAAAGGAGGTCAAGGATATAATAAGCACATAGTGAAGAAATATGATCTTCACTGCATGCTTCATAAGTGAGGAATTTTATGGTGAAGCAATTGTTGTATTTGGCATAATGTATTTAGAATTAAGAGTGGTAGCAATAACCTACCTATAGTTGAATCAAACACTATATTTAGAATTTTTAGAAGGCTTTCTATTAGAAAGACATGTCCTATTTTTTATAATTTATACATGGGTTATCTAGGGCCACCCATTTGTTATAAAATTCCTATACGACTAAAATTCCCCACTTATGAAGCACATAGTGAAGAAATATGATCTTCACTGCATGCTTCATAAGTGAGGAATTTTAGTAGTATGGAGCATGCAGTGAAGATCAATTTTCATAAATGCAGAGAACGTCTTGTTGAAAGTTTCATTTGTAAAATAGACCCAAAATCATGAATTACTAAAAATATTCATCGCCCAACCAAGGACTCAACCATATCCTTATGTACCAACTAGATACTTTGAGCCATCTACGCATATCAATTGACTCGACATAGATTTGTATTTGTAGCTATTTTATATTTAAGTGGTGAAGAGATTTATTTGTGTAAATTGAAGAGAGGGTTAGTAGTCATAACATAATATATGGTATAACCTATAGAGAACAAAGATGAAAAGACAAGAAAAAAATATAGTTCACAATTAGTTATTTCTATCATGTATTGATTTTCACGAAGTTGTAGGTTTGTGCTTAAGCCATAAATGATTACTCAATTTAAATGCAAACCTTGTTCAATTGATCAATTATAAATCAATTGATATGAATTGTATAGTATCACCTACTTTTATTGTTGTGGGAATATCTAACATGAAACAAATATACAACTCTATGGAAATTTATATGGTGGAAATAACTTATTGTGAACTACATTTATTTTTCTTGTCTTTTAATCTTTGTTCTTTATAGGTTATACCATATAGTATGCTATGACTACTAACCCTCTCTTTAATTTGCACAAGTAAATATCTTCACCACTTAAATATAAGATAACTACAAATAAAAATATATGCCAAGTCAATAAGAGTGGATGGCTCAAAGTATCTAGGTGGTAGGTAAGGATATAAGGATATGGTTGAGTCCTTGCTTAGGCCATGAAGTTGTTTAGTAATTCATGATTTTGGGTCTATTTTAAAAATGGTTACTTTTAACAAGATGCACTCTTCATTTATGAAATATGATCTTCACTATGTGCTTCATAAGTAGGGAATTTTAGTAGCATAGGAAATTTATAACAAATGGGTGGCCCTAGATAACCCATGTATAAATTATAAATATAGGACATATCTTTCTAATAGAAAGCCTTCTACAAAATTTGAATATAGTGTTTGATTCAATTATAGGTAGGTTATTTCTACCACTCTTAATTCTACATGCATGATGCCAAATACAACAATTGCTTCACCACTTTTGTCTAGTTTCATCAACCGAGCTAGTCAATGGGTTGAATGTGTAGACATTGGGAACTATGAAAGTTAAGGGAAGATAGAGGAGAATACTTGGGAGAGATGTTAACAATTCAAATGGATGTTAATGGGTATAATATCTAGTATATATGCTTCAATACTAGTCTCTAACACTCACTAACTTGATGCTTCAAAGAGTTTCCAAATAAAATGTTCAAAGAGTTGTACGTAGTAATTTGTGTGAACCAAATTACTACTTCAATGCTAGTGAACTATGTGGTAGAATTCCTCCAAGAAGTGTGATTGCAATAATAAAAAATTAAACATGAATAGAAAAAAAATCAATCACGAGCAATTAATTAATATGGAGCCAAATCTTTCAATGAAATGCAAACTCATATATGCAAAATGTCAGAGCCTGAATAAGGCACAAGAAATATTTGATAGAATTTCAATATTGCTTTTCGATCCCATTTCATGAAATTCCAAAGCCTTAATCAGGCACGAGAACTATTTGATAGAATGCCTCAATTGAAATGACATTTCATGAAATGTGATACCTTGTAGATTAAAATGTAAACTAGGTACATAACAACCTATTACGATATTTAGGCAAGTGAAATTAGAGGGCATAAAACAAAACTCAATGACATTTACCAATGTCCTCATGTTTACTGAAATGGAAGCTTTAAAGTTGAATATGGAGATCCATCAAGAAATAATATAAAACATTTTTTTGGGTCAAATATTGTAATGATGCATGTATTTATAGACATGTATGAAAATGTGGATGAATGAAGTCACATCGATGGTGGTTCTGGAAGTGGACCTAGCAGTGGTTTTGGAGGAGGAGGATCCTCTAGCCCTCTATCTTCTAACGACCCTATTCTAAACACTCTACTTCAGAATATGGGTAAGATGCAGAGTCAGTTAGCGAGCCTCTCCCAGGCCTTGACCCAGCCCATTTTCCATCCCTTCTTCTAACATAGTCCATTTTCGGTCCCTATCTTAAACACTCCTTTCCCCTAGGGAATGGAGATTCCAAAGTCTGAGAAATTCAGTGGCAAGGGGGATCCGCAAACACACGTGTCTGCCTTTAACGCTCTTTGCACCAACTTTTTCCATCATGATGCTTTGATGGCTAAACTATTCCCCCGATCTCTCAAGGAAACAACACTCGAGTGGTATTGTTCCTTTCCTGAAAATTCTATCTTCTCATTCGATCAGCTTGTTAACAAATTCCTTAGACAATTCCAAGCAAACATCAGGCCGAAGATGACCTTCTCAGATCTCATCTAATGTAAGCAAGGAGACAATGAGAAGATCACTGACTTCATAGCGCGTTACCAAGCACTTCTTTCACAAATCTCATATTAGTTGCTCAACTCTGATGTGCAGAAGGTATTCATAGGCATCTTACAAAGGCCTTAGAAAGAGAAGTTCTCCTTGATGAAATATCCTTCTTTCACGCATCTGTGTGCAACTTTACGAGAGTACCAACAGATAGTTGCTCAATTAAGGGGATATTCCTCACGCACCCGTTTTGAAGGGAAATCCATTGTATCAATCTCTAGAAAAGGAAAAGTCATTGCGAATGTAGTAGCCATTGCTAATGACAATGGCCTCAAACGCAATCAGAAGTTCACAAAGTTATAAAAGTCATATACCTTTGTCTTACAAAAGTTTTTGAGAGATAAGATCGTAACTTTGCCAGCTCCTAATCCTGTTAAGGAATCTTACCCTAACTGGTATGACAAGAGCACTTTCTGTCAGTACCATCGTGTTAATGGACATGATACCAAAATTTGTATTCAGTTGCATCATGAAATACAAGACCGCATCGAGGACGGTAGCATTCATCTCAATGGGAATAAACAGAACACGAACAAATCAGTGGTGAAAGAAAATAGTGAATTGCAAATATACACAGACCCGTTTTTGTCACATTCTGCTAACATGATTATCGATCCCACTGATTCTACTTCTCATCCCAGGGCCTATGTAAATGTGGTCACGGTGACTTCCGTTGTTTCACCCGCATCTAGCTTACCAGATGTTACATTTACAGCACATGATCTACCTTTGAACAACAAGCCCTCACCTCTTTACATTCCCACTCGTATCAATGGTAACATTGTGATAGGTATCTTGATAGACCCCGCGAGCCGTGTAAATGTTGTTAGTGAGGAAACCTTGGTATTAAACTCATTGCAAAAATAAAAATATCAAGAAATAAGATCTACCATTAATACCCATGATGGTATGAACCTCAAACCTTATGGCTCAATCACTTTTTCCGTCCTAGTTGGACCTAGGACTGTTGACACGGTCTTCGACATTATTCCCGAGTCAGACCTATTCAGAGTGAAGCTAGGCATTTCTTGGTTGGCTTCCATGAATGGGATCACTTCCATTATCCTCAAATGCTTAAAGTTTTCCCACGAGGGTGTCGTGCATGTAGTGCATGATGTCGGATACCAGCCTTTGGTATCTCGTGGTGGATATTCGTTGGATCACTTTTGGCCCTCTCCGATCAGTTCGCTTCCTCTGAGAATGGACCTGCTTTACAAGAACTACGTGAAGTATAAAACTGGAGGCAAAGGGGAACCAAAGCTGACCCTTCCTGTGACAGAGCAACTGGTTACCTCCTCTTCCCAGGAAGAGAAGAAGAAGCTCGCACCCACGACTACTCCTCCAAAAGAGAAAGAGAAGTCCATGCCAGTCCCTTCTCCTTCCCACGAAGGTAAAGAGAAGGTTACACCATCCACTCCCTCTTCCTTGAAGAAGGAGGAGAATCCCATAGTGGCTCCCTCTTCTTCTCGTAAAGGTAAAGTGAAGATGACCCTTTCACAGACTACATCATCCTCTCCCCTTTCTTGGGAAGAGTACTGGATGAACAAGCCCAGTGGCTATCTATTAAATCTGATGATTCCTCCTTGGCGTAGGCCCATGATTAGAATACCGGACCTTCCTAATGAATTTCTAGGACCATGGTACTACTTGTATGGCAAAAAGAAAGGTTCTCACAAAGAATTTGATTCATGGCCTCCTACTACTCCTACTCCTAAGGTAGTGAGTGGAAAGAGGCCTGTTGTCGAGGCTCTTGAGTCGACTCCTCCCATCTCTCCTTAGCCCACTCTCCTTTCTCCTACATAGGAACCCATTCCTCCACTCGAAACGGCCATAGTGTACATCCCAATGGTCGAGCAGGAAACTCCTGTCCCTTCACAAGTTGTAGCTTCTAACACTAAGATCCATAGGAACCGCCTTGCGTGAGAGCACAAGCACTGATGAAAGGCTCTCCTGGGTGAGCAAGCCACTTCACAAAAAAAGGAAGAAGAAACGATCACCCCTGCTTTAGGGCCCTCTGTAGAGTCATCTTCCTCTTCTCCTATTGTGTCTCTTCTGCCTGATCCGTTCCTGGCTCCTGTTGCGAGCACGAAAGTGCCTAACCCTAATTGGGTACAAGTGTTTATTGCTCCCTCAGTGGAGCTGCCTTTGCTAATGTCCATTTTAGATATTCATCCCTTCCCAAAACCCATGGATATGGTTAACACTTTGATCATATCCACTATGGTTCTATCCTCTTCCTCCTCTGCACCTCTAGCTTTGTCTATGGGGAGTTCATCCCCTCCTGTGAAGAAGAAGGCAGGGCCTAGTCCTTCTTGTGATAAAGGATGCAAGAGGAGCCCACCTTTGCAAGGTGGCCCTGTGATGACCTGTTTTATCCTTGTGACAAAACCAATCTTGGCCTCTCCTGAGTTTATCACCACTCCTAAATCATTCGATGAGCCTAGCAGTGGATCTCAGGTGCAGCCCCTCCCATCCACTGAAGCAAGACATAGCACTCCCAAGGGGTGCATGTTCAACTCTTTGGATGAAGTCTTGACCCTATTGGTGGTCTTCACAAAATCGTTGACTTTGACTCCACAATAGCTCGGTGGAGAGGACCTTGAGGGGCCCTCTTCCTTGGCCCTTGTTGTGGGAGGCTCGGATGCCCCTCCTCTTAACATTTCACCTTTGTAGACTCATCCTCCTTCCCCTTACAAGGATTTGGATTGGGAAGAAAATGACCTCTTGGCTAAGCAGTGTTAGGAGGCCCCGTTTTTCTTAATCTTGTGTGTGTGTGTGTCTTGTGATGTGTTCCCCCGTACCTGTGCTATGTGTTCCTAGATGACCCTTGTCACCCTTGTTGGTGCTTGGATATAGGCATGGTTTTTGTGTCATAAACCTTCTTCTATTTTTACCTTCATTCTTCCATGTTTGTGCTTGATTTTCGGTAAATTGGGGATGATGCAAAGCATTGGGGGCATTTAGGCTCCCCTTCCATGTTGACCCATTTTTTTATTTTTACTTTGTTTTTCATGCATTCTTCTTGATCTGGTTGGGGATTGATGATCTTTCACCTTACATTGCGGTTACCTACTATTATATGAGCTCAGACAGATCTGACCCTGCTAAACCAGATCCCCATGTGCCCTTTGTTTATGCTTTTCATTTCCTCTTTATCTTTCTCTCTTCTTTGCTTGAGTTGTCCCTCCTATGTGTGACAACGTTCTTTAACACTCTAATTTTCAGAAAATGAATTCTCCACCAACGAATATTTTCTTGAAAGTCCTCACAACACTCTTTCCTTGGAAGCGCATTCTCAACTTGGAACCCTAATGGAATGTGTCTCTTTCATCACAGGTTCGTAAAGAAAGGACTTGAAGACCTTCCTCTGAAGCGAGAACTACTTTGACTTCCCCTCGTGTGGGGGTATGGCCTTCCTTTCAAATTCCTTGATGAAGTGAACATCTTTTGAAAGGAGCCCTTGATGACAAATCACTCTAGGATGGTGACTTTTTGAATTGTGTGTCCCTTGAGTTGATCTAATTAGGATCTAGACTAATTGCATTCGAATGCTTAATGTTTACAAATCGTGGAAATCCAAATTACATAAACAAAATTAACACATCAACATGTGAATTAAGCGGAAATACAATTCATGCATACATTATTGAAATTATGCATTAAAAAATGAAGGTGAAAAGAACGAAATTGAGAAAGAAGAAGAGAGAGAGAGAGTGCAAATGATCTGATAACGGAGTTCGCCACAAACGTGACTACATCTCCGGGTCCGCTCCAATAGAGTGAGACCAATCCGATTAATCTCCAAAAAATTAGTTACAAATGCACCAAGAGCACTTCGGCAACATGACAATACTCCGACTTACAAAAGGCTCAATATAATCTCCTTAGAAAATCTCCCTATTTCTCTGATTCACAACTTCACCAAAAATTCTTCAAAAATTACTTAAACTCACACCCCCCATTCTACCCTTTTTATACAAAAAAATTACTCAAATTGGTTCATAACCAATTGATTTTCAAAACCTCCCAATATCCCCTTTACATAGAAAATATTATTTGAAAATCCCCCCTTATTTACATAGAGATATCTTCCCGTTAAAACAACCCATCCAATTTTACATAAAATCTTCACGGTTGGCCTCTTGTAATTTTATTCCATAATTCGTTTCAGGATTTATTAGGAGATCTTAATAATTCAACTTTGAATATAAACGGGCTTGATTTTGTTAAGGATTTAATCCTTAATTATAGGGGGTGAATTGGTTGGAAATTTGTTTTCTTTTCTTTAAAAATAATGTTTAAGTTCCCCTTAAAAAGGGGATCTCCCAACCACATGTATTTTTAAATATTAAAGGGGTTTTATCCCATTTAAATAGGGGTAAATTTGTTTTGTTTTAAATTAAGACCCCACCTACTTTTTCTCACGTAGGCCTTAAATTAAGGCTTTTAAATGGGAGGAGTGGTAGGCTTTTATATATATATTTTATTTTTTAAATAAAGCCATCTCCAACAAATTGCTGCAACATGTAACTTTGGGAAGCCACCATGTGTCACCTCATGATTCATCCATGTCAGCATGATGATGTCATGCTGACATCATCATTGTACCTTCAAGTCAACCTAGTCAACCACGAGCTTTGACCTTCCATATCTCGCACATACGAGCTCCGATTTGCGCAAAACAAACACTATTGGAAAGCTCTTGCCGAGCTCTTCACATTGACATCAGTTTTGACCACTTTTGGTGACATCAAATTTTGACCTTTTTTTCTTGCCCCCTGGCTTGAGTTGACCAGTTGTTGACTGAACTTTGACTGGCAATAACCTGGGCTCCGTAGCTCTGTTTGACTCCATTCAAGTTGCTTGGAATCAGGACATCAAGCTCTTTCTAATGGTGCTAAAATCTGGAGTATTGGAGACACTTCAATTTTTAGTGAAAATATCCTCCGATCAGGCCTCCCCACTAGAGAACTTTTGGACCTCCAAAAGTGGCATTTATTCAAACATTAAGTGAGGACTTGGCCTCCCCACTTGTCTATGTCCTCTCTGTACATTTGTATACCTGGCTCACAATCACAAAAAGACTGCAACAACATTGTTGAATATAAACATCATTTTATCACTTCCATAAGCATCTACATCAACTGTCGTAGCCACTAACCAACAAACATTGACTAGCATCAAGCTGAACAATAATGCAAAGATGAAAGAGAATAAGTCAACAACATATCGATCCTTCACAACAAAAACATTTTTATCCAAGGATCCATCAATGCTTTCAATCATCATTCCCTCATGCTATATTATGGGTGCATCCTGTGACATTTGAACCTGGTTAGCTACTCCAAGTTCCCCTTCTAGAACCACCTGCTGATAGACATAAGAGTTAAATCTTTACTTGCATTAATCACCCTCTTTAGTTGTCCTGTGTTTGTAAAAGAATGATCAGTCTTAATCTGTGAGAATGTACAATATATTGAATGTCATCTTTAAACAAATGATAATGATTCTTTTCCCTATAGAAAATAGCTTTCCGATCATATAGATAAGGGCTACCCAGAACTATCCCACAGATATCTAGTGGAACCACATCAAATTGTACTTCATCCACAAACTTACTAGTGATTGCAATTTTAAAGTGCATTGTCTTGTTACTTGCAATTTATCATTCTCGCAAATCCAGCCTAGTGGATAAGGTTTCTTATGCATGTAGTTTTCAATCCCAAGTTTCTTACAACATCTTCAAAATTAAGTTAACTTGAGAACCACTATCTATGAGTGCATCAATTTTAATGTTCTTAGCAACAACCCTTAAATGAAAAAGCTCATTCCTTTTCTTATCTTCAGAGACATCATTAACTTTAGAAGTAGAAGCACAACTATCAAAGGAAACATTGGAATTAGGAGCTTTACCTTTCAAACCCATAGCTGTTATCTTAGTTTCATCATCAGAATCGGAACCAAGATCCATAACAACATTTGTGGATTTCTCCTTACCCTTTTGTCTCTAATTCTGTCTTTGAGCCCACTTAGGCTTCAATTCAGGATGCAACTTCCAGCAGTGATCTTCATCATGACCCTTCCTGTCACAATGAGTGCAAGAAAACCTGTCATCCTTCTTGACTGTAGTTGTCTTCTTTCTTTTCCCTGTCTCTGCAACCTTAGAAGATTTCTTTACAGAGTTATCATTATCAATGAAAGAACCCTTTCCCCTTGACTCTAAGTGTGTAGCTTGAACAGACACTTCATCCAAATTACAAGGGTTCAAAACCAAAATAGAATGTCTAAGATATGAATGAAGACCTCCTATGTACTTTAACAAAGTATCCTGGGTGTACAAAGGTACATTTAATGCAATAGCCTTCTTTCTGAATTCATGGGTGTACTCTTGGACAGTTTGACCTTTCCCTTGTTTAAACACTTGCCAATTCATCATTAATTGTTGCATGTGACCTAAGGGATAGAATTGTTTTTTAAGAGCATTAATGAATTCTAACCAAGATAAATTGACTCTACCATGCTGTGAAATTTCTGCTCTATTCCTATTCTCCCACCAGGTAAGAGTTGTACCTCCCAACCGAAGAGTGGCTAACTAGATCCTAGAAGCATCATCAAAGAGGTTTTGAACTCTGTAATAAACTTCTACTTGCTGAATCGAGTCATCTAGTTTTTCAACATCTAATTCACCACAATACTTAGGTAGTTCAAATTTAACATCTAGTTTAATTTGAGGCTTATTTACACCCTTAAAAGGATTACCAGAAAGAGAATGTGTAGAAGAAAAAGGAGAATGAGGAGAAGAAGGAGGAGTAGACGAAGGAGATTTTGGAGGTTCATCACCACCTCCTAATTGCTTCTTCTTGCTTTTACTGTCTCCATGATCTTCTTCACGTTTCATGTGTTCTTCCCTTTCTTTGAGTAGCATCTCCAACGCAGCTTTCATCTGCCAAAAATATCTTCGAAACTCTTGCTCACTGAGCTCTTCAGGTACCTCTATTCCAGATACAGACATCTTCGAAAAAGTTCTTCGCTTCCCGATCTCAAGATTATATTCCTCGAGCTTTCCTTTGCCCTTCTGAATCCTAGATCTTGTTAGCATTCAAAACCAACTACAATAATAGTCACCAAAAGCTCTGATACCACTTGATCCGATTAGGATCTAGACTAATTGCATTCAAATGCTTAATGTTTACAAATCGTGGAAATCCAAATTACATAAACAAAATTAACACATCAATATGTGAATTAAGCGGAAATACAATTCATGCATACATTATTGAAATTGTGCATTAAAAACTGAAGGTGAAAAGAACGAAATTGAGAAAGAAGAAGAGAGAGAGAGTGCAAACGATCTGATAACAGAGTTTGCCACAAACGTGACTACGTCTCCGGGTCTGCTCCAATAGAGTGAGACCGATCCGATTAATCTCCAAAAAATTAGTTACAAATGCACCAAGAGCACTTCGGCAGCATGACAATACTTTGACTTACAAAAGGCTCAAAATAATCTCCTTAGAAAATCTCCCTATTTCTCTGATTCACAACTTCACCAAAAATTCTTCAAAAATTACTTAAACTCACACCCCCCATTCTACCCTTTTTATACAAAAAAATTACTCAAATTGGTTCATAACCAATTGATTTTCAAAACCTCCCAATATCCCCTTTACATAGAAAATATTATTTGAAAATCCCCCCTTATTTACATAGGGATATCCTCCCATTAAAATGAACCCATCCAATTTTACATAAAATCTTCACGGATGGCCTCTTGTAATTTTATTCCATAATCCGTTTCAAGATTTATTAGGAGATCTTAATAATTCACCTTTGAATATAAATGGGCTTGATTTTGTTAAGGATTTAATCCTTAATTATAGGGGGTGAATTGGTTGGAAATTTGTTTTTTTTCTTTAAAAATAATGTTTAAGTTCCCCTTAAAAAGGGGATCTCCCAGCCACATGTATTTTTAAATATTAAAGGGGTTTTATCCCATTTAAATAGGGGTAAATTTGTTTTGTTTTCAATTAAGACCCCACCTACTTTTTCTCACGTAGGCCTTAAATTAAGGCTTTTAAATGGGAGGAGTGGTAGGCTTTTATATATATTTTTAATTATTTTTTTAAATAAAGTCATCTCCAACAAATTGCTGCAACATGTAACTTTGGAAAGCCACCATGTGTCACCTCATGATTCATCCATGTCAGCATGATGATGTCATGCTGACATCATCATTGTACCTTCAAGTCAACCTAGTCAACCACGAGCTTTGACCTTCCATATCTCACACATACGAGCTTCGATTTGCACAAAACAAACACTGTTGGAAAGCTCTTGCCGAGCTCTTCACATTGACATCAGTTTTGACCACTTTTGGTGACATCAAATTTTGACCTTTTTTTCTTGCCCTAGCCCTGAGTTGACCAGTTGTTGACTAAACTTTCACCGACAATAACCTGGGCTCCGTAGCTCTGTTTGACTCCATTCAAGTTGCGCTGGAATTAGGACATCGAGCTCTTTCTAATGGTGCTAAAATCTGGAGTATTGGAGACACTTCAATTTTTAGTGAAAATATCCTCTGAATCATGAGTGGATCCCCCTTATACTTTCACTATGAGCTCCTCAAGGACCCATTCTTCAAAAGCCTTTGTAACAAATGGACTCTTACATGTCTAGCTTGGGGGCAGCCTAACTAGATCTTACTATTTCAAATAATGTGTCCCTTGAGTGGACCCCTTTCCTTTTGAAGGGTTCCCAAGGGACTCCTTTGAAATTTTTTCAGTCTGCGTGACCGGCTGCTTTAGACATGTTCTATCTACAGGAGGACGTGTCATCACTTTTAGATGTGTTCTATCTATAGGTAGATGCATTGACACTTTAGAAATATCCTATATGCGAGTAGAAATGTCACTGCTTTTAGATACATTCTATTTGCGTAGACGTATCGACACTTTAGGTATTCTCTATCTATAGGTGGATGTGTCACTACTTCTGACATGCTCTATCTATGGGTAGACATGTCACCACTTCCTAACTCTGTGGATTCTGCTTCCTTGTGGATTCCGCTTCCTTGGGGGTTGCCTCCTTGTAGGTCTACAGGCCTATAAGGTGCTTTGTTGTTCCAACTTCATAGTTTCGAGCAACTATGGAGTCTTTTGTTTGCTCTGCATCTTCGAGTTCACCAGATCGCAGTATGCATCCTTGACGGTTCAAGTATACTTCTCTAACCCTACTCTCTTCTTGATCTACTTTACCGAGCACTCATCAATACTTGTTCTTGCTAAAGTGGGGGAAAATGTATAAGAGTGAATTTTCACCCTAGGTGCAATTCCCCTTTTTGCCTTACTACACTTTAGAAAACCTAAGTCGAAGGCTTAATTCACTTAAGCCTGCTAATGGCAATCCACTTGGTGCCTGTTTTGTGTGTCGATGGAGGCGTTTCTATCGAGGATGCCCATGCGGTGCACTTACATCCCTGGTAGATTCTTGTGGCTGAGCCAATAGAGGCGTTACTCTTCCCATTGGCAGCAAAGTTGTAACGCCTCCTTCGGCCACCTGACCTGAATATGGCCATTTTCTTTCTCATCCCTTCATAATCAATCTTTGAACTTGCATTTGGAGGTTGGAAGAAATCTGGAACAGACTTGGCTCTCATACTCTCACTCTCACAAGCTCACCTCCAAGCATTCCAAGCATTTGATAGCAGCAATATCTCATTCCATCACGTCGGTAGAGAAAGTTTGGGACCATGCCATTATAGTAGAGGCTTGAGTTCCTCTCATTTCTCCCCCAAGCAGCCTTGAGTGCTCTTGATGGATGTCGTAAGCTTCCCTCTCCTCTCCTCTATCATTTGGTTGAGTAACATAGTACTATTTTTGTAGTGCTTGTGTTTTATCACTCCTTTATCTTTTCCATTGGTTGTTTGTGGAGGTGGGAACACCTAAACGGGGGTCTGACTAAGGCAAACCCCTATACAGCCCACCCCCAACATTCTCTCTCTTGTTGTGTGTAGGTGTGTGAGCTCTTAGAGGATCAGCTGGCGAACGAGTTCATCAGTGAGATTTTCCTTATCTTTATCACTTTTGATTATTTTCTCTATAACATTAGAGATTACTTAATCTATTTAGTTACATCATTCTGGCCTTTTAAGTAGATAGCTAGGTTGGTAAGTAATTTTGATGTGTTTAACCTCATCTCTACAGTAATCTAACCATACGGACTACAGTGCGTTTCTGTGACGCCAGCATGTCGTGCCACTGTCTGAAGTTCGCGCTAACATCCTCAGGTAGATAGCTCCCTGAGGCACAGATTTGGACCTAAAGATCGACTCGCCTAACCCCACATTGAAACTCATATTGTAGAGTGATTGTAGGACCCTAAAAATCTTCATCATTCTTATCCTCATACCCTAAACATACACTTAGTTGAGGTAAGTTAGGGCAGCCTCTCGCATCTTAACCCTCCATGACCTAGGGTCTTGTATGCGGTGGTCCCCCTCTCTTACAAATTCAAATGAATTTTTCTTCAGTTAAGTGTTCCATGCTCTTCTTCAAACCTGCAATCAATGTTCCAAATGTTAGATGAAATCAAGAAAATAAGATGTTAGGGTTAGATAAATGATTAAGCATTAAAACCCTAAAACCTAGACCAAGTTTTAATGTGATTTGAATTTACGTACAAAAATGGAAAATTTAACTCCACCAAAATTGAGAAACACTTATACCATTGCATAGAGTATGAAATTCTACCCCATTTAAAAAAAAAAAAACTAACTTGAGTTTTGAGTCCTGCAATCAACCCTAACCTAATCACTAAAATCTATTAGCTTCCAACTCAAATAAGGGATTATTATGGGTTAAATAAGCATCCATCATAAATATAGGATTATCAACAATCTAAATTTTTTCTTCAATTCCAAAATTAAATCCATCCTCTTGTTGGTCCAAACTCCAACCATCTTAATGTTCCAATTCATGCTCTTCTTGGATGCAATCTAAATCCTCCATTACAAGTTTGTCCTCCTTGGCCCTTTCCTTAAACTATTGGGCTCATAGAATTGACCAATTTCCTCTAAAATTATCTCTTAGAAACTTTCCAAAGTAAGCTTTGTAGCTTTAAGCTTACCAATTATCTCACTGACTTCTTCCCTTAATTGCTTAGACATGAATAGGGTCTCATTCGCAAACTTATTAGCCACATCTCTAACATGTTTCATATGAAAGTAAGCTATTTTGGTTTCTTTTGTGGTGTACTTCCTTATTTACAATTCGGCATAGGAAACATTAAACTCATTTTGACTTCTTGGTGTGTTTCTAATGATGATTTATACATGAATAAGTGCACTATCCAATCTAGATAAACTTGCACTTCATTTTTAGACGACTCCAAAAATGGATTACTAAAACTTTCCTCATGCATGTCAAGTTTTTTCAAATTATGATGCATGCCAACATTAAAATCTTCCTCATACCTGTCACCAACTACACCATGGCTATCCCAAACCTCATAAACCTCTTCTTTGCAAATTTGATGAAAATGTGTAGGATTGGGTTGAGGAACCAAATCAACAATGCCACTATGTCTTAGCTCATCATCTAGGATTCTTTTTTTTTTATCAAAATCAAGGCTTTTAGCCTTAGCTTCTTCAATGAAATCCTCCATGCATGTCTTTACTCTTTAGAAATGAATCTAAAACAACATTAGAATGAAAGGGAAATTCATCCCAAGATAGATCATCATCATGCTTAGATAATGACACACCTAGATCCTAGATGAAAGTGGGATGATTACTTTGATCAGTATATAAGTAGTCGCTATGCTCCCCATTAGTGGTAGCCTCTTTGGAAGTGTCATTTTCCATCTTCCTAGGACCAAAATATTCATCAAATTATTTCTCCATAAGCTTGGTTTGGAAGCCAAACTCAAATCCACATGTAATCTCATCAATGAAATGTATGAGTGAGCATTAAATACTAAATTGGAGATGTCATCACTTTTTCTTCTTTCATGTTCAACTTCTGAAAGAACCTCAGAGAACCCATCATCATTTTCAACTCCACAAAAGGCATCAAGGTTGATAGTCTTAGATTTTTCAACAAATGAATCCAGATTATGATTCAAGGCTTCCATTTGTTCTTGTAATTCTATTTTTTTTATGTTTCAACATCACCATTTCTTCCATATTTTGAATTTGTATCTCAGTTTTTTCTATCACTATCTCTGGTTCTTCATACATCACATTATTAATAGAAATATCATGCATGATCAAAGAATCATCTTGAGACTTTATCACACATTCATCATTCTTCAAAACACTCACTACATTAGACTCTCTTGCTATAAATTCTTCTACAACTATCTGCTCCTTTTCACCCTTTTATTCAAATCTATCAATCAAAATTTGACAAAATTCTTCAAAAGAATCTACTTGAATGTGGACTTGGGTGTTCATACCTTCACCTACCACCAATCAAGAGCAGCTCCTTCAAGATGTAGGATCACATACCGAATGGAAACTTGCTCCTCCATGGAATTAGAATAGTAATAGTCCTACATCTCAAATAACCAATCTCTAACTGAGGTCTTGTTTGATCCATCAAAAGTGGGAGCTGAAGATTTAATAACTTTACTCCTAAGATCTTTTCCACCCGAATTTGAATGTTGTATATAACCCTTGATAGCCATCATGTTCTGCATCTGAATGATATAGTCACTATATGGGGAATATTTTTTAAATCCTTCATCTTGTTCAATATATGTTTCTTAGATGGCTGCTAGATCTCTAGCCAAATCTTCCATGTGATCAACCATCTTTTAGCTCCTCTTTCCTTTTGTAAAATATGATCAAACCCTCAAGATAGCAAGATCATGACTCTAATACCACTGTAATGCCCCTTGCTAGAAATAATTTCATATTTTTGAAATTAAATAATATTTCACAAAGATTGTTTCATTTGCAATAATAATAGATATCGAGTATGAAATAAACTTCATCAAATTGTACAAATATAACTCAAGAAAGTATGACATTGTCATATGATGTATTACTGTTATTATCATGAAAATTATATCATATTGCTATCATCAACAAAAAATAACAATGAACTATAGTTGCAACAAAATATAATGGAAAATCATAAAACTATAAGCAAATTGTAGTGTCGAAAAAAGGGTCCTACTTTTTCGCACTTGTTTGGGTCCTCCTTGTGAATTTTGGCTTAATTTTGGCTTGATTTAGTGTTGTAATGTGGTTAAACACATTCACATTAGGTCTTGGGCCCTTGTGAACTAAGGAAATCTAATGATGCCTTGCAAAAGTGTTGTGAAGTGTTGTAACACACTTTCACACTTCTCTATGATCTTATCAGTCAATTAAGCTTATCCAAGCCTTATTTCAAAGTGTTGTAAAGTGTTGTAACACACTTTCACACTTTTCTAGGATTTTCATTAATAATTAGGCTTTCTTATGCTTTAATTGGCCCCATTTTGCATCCACATGTCTTAGTTATGTGTATTTTTGAGAATAATCTCAACAAATATCATTTAAAATATCAAAATCCTGAAACCCACCTTAAATTCCTAAGGTGGGACTCATTTCCCATTATGGGCGAATGAGTCCCCTTAGGTGGGACCTATTCACCTAGGGTGGTGAATGAGTCCCCTTTAACTCAAAATTCAAATTTAATTTAAAATTCTTGTGAGTTTTTATTCTCCAAGGTCAAAGATCGGCCTGTGATGTAATTTCGGGAATTATTGCATAATTAAGTATAAATGAAAGGTTCTTTCTCTCATTTTCATACCTAACATTCAAGTATTCGTGCATATAGTTTACAAGAGCATTCAAGGCATTTCAAGGCCATATTATCAAGCTTTCAAGAGAATTTTCAAGTGTCTTCCATCATGTCAAAGATTATTTTCATCATGTTGTTTAAGAGCTAACAATTGTGGTGCAGTATTTGTAAGCAATGCATTCAAGATCTATCAACATCAAGGTAGAGTTCAAGTCTACATCCGTTGGAGCCATTACTTACACGTTTGCAGCATCTTATTGCAAGGGTTTGTTGAGTTGCAACATTTTCTTTTGTTCATTCATCATTCTCTTTCTATAATTCATTCTATTTCAAAGGTTTAATTACTAGCAAGGGGTTTGACCAAGGCAAACCCCTATTCACTAGCCCCACAACATTTTTCCCTCTTCTTGTGTGTGATTTGTAGGGTGAGGTTGTATATTTACCAAGAATTTAAGATTGGAAAAGTTTTCATCAAATTTTCAAAGCAATTCAAAGTTGTCAAAGTCCTAGGAGAAGCTTGGAGAAGATTTACAAGCTAAATCTTACAGTTTCAAACTTGGATTTGAATCAAGAATAGAAGAGCAGAATGGAAGGCATAGAATTCACTTTAGAATTTCTAGAAAATTAGAAGTGGATTGATTCACCACTATTGGAAAATGAGTCCCACTATAGAGGCCTAAAAAGTAATTTTGCAGATCTAAGTACCCATTTGTTTGAAACTTGTTGTAGCATAGTTTTCCCGAAACTAGACTAATTTGTCCAGATTGGCGTATGAGTCCCAATTGGATTGAACATCAGATTTTTCAGGATTTCAAAGCTTCATCCTGCCTTCTTCAATTTCCCAGGTGCACATTTCCAATTTCATAGTTTTCTATTACATTTTACTTGCATTTTTAGGTCTTTTTGCATATCACATCGTGTTTTCAAAAAAAATCTTTTCCAAGTTTACACTTGGTGGTGAACCCCTCATTAGAAATCATTCAATCCCTAGAACCTTCCCTTTGTCATATTTCAATCTCCTTTGCATTGAAATCTCAAGGGTTTGTTCTTGAGTGAAGTGTTGGGAAATTGGTGTCTCTTTCCTTTTAGGTCCAAAACCCTAGAAGTGAAAGAAAGCACACATCCATTTTTCACCATTTCATTTTGGTGAACCTACATATAGAGCATTATAATTCTGATTTGGAGTGCATTTTCATCCTAGATTTAACATTGCATTGCATTTTGCATTCTAGGGTTTCAAAATTTGTATTAGTGAAAAGCTCATTTACCTTGCATTATTGCATCGTAAATCCATTGAAAATCAATAAAATTTTGCATTTTCATCTTAGATTTGCATCAGAAAACATAGAAAGCATAAAATTTAACTCACAAATTCTAAAAAAAATCTAAAAAATTGGTACCTGGACTCATTCGCCACTTAGGGAAAATTAGTGAGAGGATGAACCTGCTTCAAACTCAATTAATAATTGGGCTTTCTTATTCTTTAATTGGCCCCATTTTGCATCCACAGATCTTACTTATGTGTATTTTTGAGAATAATCCTGACAAATATCATTTAAAACATCAAAATCCTGAAACGCACCTTAAATTCCTAAGGTGGGACTCATTCACCATTATGGGAAAATGAGTCCCCTTAGGTGGGACCCATTCGCCCAGGGTGGCAAATGAGTCCCCTTTAACTCAAAATTTAAATTTAATTTAAAATTTTGGCGGGTTTTTATTCTCTAAGATCTAAAGTTGGCCTATGTTGTAATTTTGGGAATTATTACATAATTAAGTATAAATACAAGGTTATTTCTCTCATTTTCATACCTAGCATTCAAGTATTCATGCATATAGTTTACAAGAGCATTCAAGGAATTTCAAGGCCAGATTATCAAGCTTTCAAGAGAATTTTCAAGTGTCTTCCATCATGTCAAATATTATTTGCATCATGTTTTTTTAGAGCTAACAATTGTGGTGTAGTATTTGTAAACATTGCATTCAACATCTATCAACATCAAGCTAGAGTTCAAGTCTACATCCATTGGATCCATTACTTACATGTTTGTAGCATCTTATTGCAAGGGTTTGGTGAGTTTCAACATTGTCTTTTGTTCATTCATCATTCTATTTCTATATTTTATTCTATTTCAAAGGTTTAATTACCAACAAGGGGTTTGACCAAGGCAAACTCCTATTCACTAACCACACAACATTTTTCCCTCTTCTTGTGTGTGATTTGTAGGGCTAGGTTGTAGATTTACCAAGAAGTCAAGATTGGAAAAGTTGTCATCAATTTTTCAAAGCAATTCAAAGTTTTCAAAGTCCTAGGAGAATCTTGGAGAAGATTTATAGGCTAAATCTTACAATTTCAGACCCAGATCTAAATTGAGAATAGAAGAGCAAACCGAGAGGCACATAATTCACTTCGGAATTTCCAGAAAAATAGAATTGGACTGATTCGATACTATTGGTGAATAAGTCCCATTGTACATGCCTAAAAAATATTTTTGTAGATCTGAGTACCCATTTGTCTAAAACTTGTTCTGGCACAGTTTTCCTGAAACTAGACTAATTTGCGCAGACTAGCATATGAGTCCCAGTTAGTTTCAACATCATATTTTTTAGGATTCCAAAGCTCCATCCTACCTTCTTCAGTTTCCCAAGTGAACATTTCCAGATTCATAGTTTTTTGTTACATTTTACTTGTATTTTTAGGTCTTTTTGCATATCACACTGTGTTTTCAAACATTTTATTTTCCAAGTTTACACTTGGTGGCGAACCCCTCATTAGATATCATTCAATCCCTATAACTTTCCCTTTGATAGATTTCAATCTCATTTTCATTCAAATCTCAATGGTTTTTTCTTGAGTGAAGTGTTTAGAAATTGGTGCCTCCTTCCTTTTAGGTCCAAAACCCTAGAAGTGAAAGAAAGCACACACCCATTTTTCACCATTTCACAAATACATGCACCAAACTGAAAACTAAACCCTTAAGACCACCAAACTCAAATATAATGTTATTATCAACAATATATATGATGGATAACATTACATATACTGATATGTGTTGCAACCTATAGCCAAACCAAAATCTGAAACCACAACACATTTCTACACTAGCAAACCCCTACAAATAATAAGAAACAATGCACTAAGTTGAATCTTTCCAACACAATGGAAAAAAATTTATGAGCTTGAACATGGAATAACCTCATATTCCCATCCTTATCCTTCCTAGAAACCTACAAACTCTCATTCTTGGGTCTCCTTCTCCACAGGTTGAGCAGCCTCTAAATAATAGCAAAACAACAATAGCAAAATCAATGAATGAATGAAAATTTCCAATTTTTCCTTTAAATGCAATCCACATGAAAATGGTAAGTTGGGCACCCAATATCCATACCAAAAAGGAAGGAATCCTACATGTCATGATTTTTAGCTCCTTTCATGATTGGCCTCCATGAAATTAGTCGTTTCCCAAAAATATTTGTTTTTATGACAATTATTGTCATAAGCAATCAAATCTGCTTTTCTAGCCAAAACATGCTCCAACAAAAAACCATGCCCGAGTATGGGTGATAAATAATTAAAACATCCATTTAATGATTAAATATTATTTTTATTTAATCAAATCATCAAAATGGATATTAATTCCCTAATCAACCAATGGTCCTGATTTAGTATATTTGGATGGTTATACTCACTATAAATAGTAAGTGCTAATTTTTGAAAGGGGACATGACACTGATATAGTCATTTTCTCTAATGCTCATTATTTTTCTACCTACACCTTTATAATCCAGGAGATCTAACCACTGTTCTATAGCTATATTGGGATCTTTTGACTCTTTACAGAGCTGCATAGCAATATATTTTTCTCTTTCATTATATTCTTGCAATATCTCACCCCTTTATTGTTCATTCCTAACATAAGAGGTCAATTCTTTAATCTTTAAGTCCCCCACAAACATTAGTGGATTCCACTTTGTTTCATCTAGTAGAACAAAATTATGCAAGTAAAATTCACATAATTAGTCTTGCATATCTGATGTAGAAGCAAAGAAATTTTCTAAAAACACAAATTTCTTATTCATAACAATTGGAAAATCACTAATTAACTAACTGAAATGGAAACATAAGTACTTTTCTTTCAAAAATAATGCATAGACCCTTGCAAGGGTCTAAATTTCAACAATTTAGTAGCTTTATCTTCTATTTCTCCAATTCTTACTATCAGTCTTTTGTTTCGTTTCCTATTTCTCAAGGTCCCTAGTGTGGTTAGATATCATTTTTTCCTTTTATTTCTCCCAATCTTTATTTTTTTGAGAGAATTCCTTGGTTCTCTTCCACAACTCCACACCTAAGGATACTATGGTAGGACCAGCGGGGGTTCTTGAATGAGGAATTGGTCCTTTAGGCATAGGCTCTTTATTACCTGCCTCAACCATGGCAAGTTGTGCAAGGATTTTGAAATTGGATCAATGCTCAAAATTATGCAATTTTTCCTCTAATTCTTTGATCTTTGTGTCCCTTTCACTATCCCTCTGCTAATATGACTTTACCAATTCTTCTAAATGCTTTATCCTCTCCATATCCTCTTGCAATTCTTTACCAATGTTTCCTTATTCTATAAATAGTTCCTCATCCTTTTCTAGGAATTGATCATTATCCCCCATGGTATATTTACAACCCTCACTATCAGGGCTCTTTGGGGATCTTTTCCTCATTTTCCTTGCTACAAATGAATCCTCTAAATCAGTTTCAGACGTACTTGTGAAATACCATGTTTATTTAACTAGTGTGTTTACCTTTCCAGGGGAATTCCCCTTCAATTCTAATTTTGTCTCAACCATCACAACATCTTCCTCTTCTTGCTTTTTAACTGACTCTCTCATGGCCCTTTTCCTCTTCAGGCAGTGTGATTGCCTCCTGGGCTATGTGAATTTCTTCTACCCTCTTGTAGGTGCAAAAGAAGATTCACCTTTCATTTTCTTAATTCTTGGTGTTTTTTCAGAGGCAGGGGTTTCTTGTGTATCTCCTACTATGGGTTGCTTAGATGTTGTAGGTTGTGTGTCCTACAGGATCTGCTCCTCTAAATCCCCTGCGTTGTGGGTAGGTGATGTAACAGGGAAGTTAGAGGGCACTTCCCTTTCTGATACAACAAGTTCCTCTACTCTTTCTAGGACAACAGGTTCTTCAAGTATCGTGTTGATATGGTTGCAATTTAGGAAAATTTCCCACAAAACATGTGGAAATTGAGTTCTCAAACTCCTTTATTATCAATAATGTGACTAGATAGAAATGTGATAATGTTGTGTTATTCCTTTTCCTTTTATATTGAGAGCTCATTCTTTTCAACAAATTGTATAGAAAATTTGGAACATTCATAGACCTATCATGGCGAAGATGACTTAAAATTTTAAAATGAATTGTATACAAAAAGGATTGCCTACCATCACAGGTTAAGTAATTGACTATGTAAGAAGCTACTAAGGCCCATATCCAAGGTAAGGATAATCTTTTTGTACCTTGAGAAGATGAGTCCAGGTTTTCTCTTGGTTGTATAAATTTCTTTTGGCAGCAATAGCATCTTCCCTTATTGGAAACTCTTCTCCTTCTCGTGGCAGTCCTAATACCTCAACGATGACAACCTCTGAAGCATCCACCCTCAAACCTCTTAAAATTTCTTCATCATTTTGTAACGTGGTAGAAAATTGGCGTGTCATGAATTCATTGAACTTTTTGAGTTTTAAGAAGTACTCTAACCAATCGGTTGTCAAAAAATGGGTAGTACCATCCTATCTTCCAACAGTTGGGTATGTGCTATTAGTTCCCTATGAATAATATCTCCACCCATGATACTATTTTCGTTCTATTATTCCCTTAATTTTGCTTTGTTTTGGTTCAATTTTTGTTTGCTACTACAACTACACCACTTACACTATACTGTATCCTCTCAATTCAACTTCTTCTAACCCTTTTCTTCTCCTTTGAGCTTGGATTGTGTAAAAATGGAGGAAAGTAAAATGAAAAAAGGTTGCATAGAGTTTTTGGTTTTTGAAAATCAAGAAAATGAAGAGGGCCCCTCCCCCCAAATAAAGGTATTAAGTGTCCTCACTTAATGGTATAGTTCTTGGCAGAGGGTTAAATGTTATGTAATGGGATATCAAATTAGATATGAAGAATGCACGAATTAATGTGAAAACAAGCAAAAAATCAATGATCATCTATGCTAATTAAGGTAAATTAATATGTGTACCTATAGAATGTTGTGGAAGTGAAACTTAACTCGTGTGAAGTGGTTGATTACTACTCACAGTATGATGTGATGTGACCTTCCTTAATTACAAATTGAAATAAATGACATGAATGCATAGCGTGTGGTGAATGATGGTTTGAAAAGGCTATGAGATGTATGGAATGTGTGAGGTGAAATGATATGTGGTAATCGAGAAAGGTGATGGAAATATAATGTGTGGGTAGGTATAATATGTTACATGCAATAAAATGAAAGATGTGTGGTTACATGTACGAAGGAATGGAGTTTGAAAGAAATGATATGCAATTAATTTGGCTAGTAATTTTGAAATCACTATCAGACCAGTGCTACGAGTGCCCCCAGTAATAGGTCCCTTTCTAAATTTTTTCACCTTCAAGCGTGATGCTACAGGTCCCTGCTACTTCATTGATAGTCCAGAAAATGATTTTTTTTGTTTGTCACCTATGCATTGTGTGCTTGTGAAATGTGTTAGAAAATTATACTTGAGTAACATCAGTAGGCAAGCTATGTAGCTCATCCACCGAGTCATGTGTAGAACTTGTAGTTTTTGTTGTTGTATTTTCAAGTAAAGGCTCAAGTTTTTGGATTAATGAAAGAAGGAATTCATCCTTCTGTAATGGTTTCTTGTATAGCTTTAGTTTGTGTCCATTGACTAGTAATGAGAACCTAACGTCATTAATCATTTGTATTTGTACTACTCCATTGGGAAACACCTGTTTTATCTCATATGGACCAATCCATCTTGTTTGTAGCTTCCCTTTGTAGTCCTTATATCTCGATTCATAAATCAAAGCCCAATCACCTACACTAAATTCCTTGGTCTTGATGAACTGATCATGCCATCAAATTCTTTGATTCTGAACAACTTCAATGTGGTGTATGGCTTCCAATCTAATTTAATCAATTGATTTAAGGTTGTGTAATCTTTCTTGTTGTGTTGTTGACAAGTCCATGCCTAATATAACTTTTGTCCTCAATGTTTTATATTCAAATTCAATAGGAATTACTGCTTTCTTTTCATACACCAATTCATATGGTGTAAACCCTATTGTGGTTTTCCAAGTTGTCCTATAGGCCCATACTACCTCAGACAACCCAATTGCCCAATCTTTCCTATGAATTTGTATTGTCTTTGTTAGAATGTTCTCAATTTCCATGTTTATGACTTCCACATGTCCATTAGCTTGAGGGTGGTAAGGTGTAGACTTCATGTGTCTGATCTCACCTAGGAATGAATAATCAACTATTCTTTTGATTTGGTTGGTAGTCTAGATAGGAAATCTGCCAATATAATTTATTTTCCTAGTTTATCCACAATGGTAATGTCAAATTCTTCAAGTAACAACAACCACCTAACAAGCCTACCACCAACCACTAGTTTTTTCATTAGATACCTGATTGTTTTATGGTCAGTGTGTATGAACACTAGATATCCTGTAATATAATGCCTAAATTTTTTTATTGCATATACTACTTCCAAAATCTCCTTTTCTATCACTGTATAATTGAGTTCATTCCCTTGTAGATTTTTGTTGATGTAATATATGGCATATTCTTTGTTTCCTTCTCTTTGTCCAAGCACAACTCCTATAGTAAAATCAAAAGCACCTATATAGATATGGAAAGGTAAGGTGCAATCTAGTCCTCTCAAGATAGGTTTTTTGGTTAATGCTACCTTGGGTGCTTCAAAAGAGTGTTGAAAAGTAGTTTTCTACTCAAATTCTACATCTTTAGATAGTAAAACAAATAGTGGAGTTGGAAGTTTTCTAAAATTTTGGACGAATCTCCTCTAATACCCAGCATGTCCTAAGAAAATTCTAACATACTTTTGTCTTTGAGGCACAAGGAGTGTTGATATCACTTCAATTTTGTTGGGGTACACTTGAATTCCTTCTTTTGACACAAAATTTCCCAATACAACCCCTTCTATCATCATCAAGAAACATTTTTTCATGACTCAGGGATAAATTGTGTTGTTGACACCTTTTTAGTACTTTCCCTAGATTGCCAAGTGCTTCATCATATGTTTTCCCATATGTTGTGAAATCATCCATGTAAACCTTCATGGGATCATGTGAAAATTTTGAGAATATACTCAGTACTGCCCTCTGTTGGAATGCAATGATATACTGAGAGGGCGGTGAATCAGTAGATACTAAAAACTTTGGCCTTCAAAACCTTTGTGCAAATTACTTCCTTAACCACTTAATGTGTAGATACTAACTGTTACTAATTTTAGCTTTCTGCTTAAATTAGTGAATATTTAATGAGCAATTATTTGGTGGGGTATATAAGTTTTGATACATAGTTCATCCAATGAACCTTTGTTTTCAAAATGAAGGAGTTTTCTAGGATTGATTTATTAGAATCATTCCAGCAGTTAAAAATGAACTATTGAACAATCCTAACAAAGCAACAAGCATCTTTCATTTGGAAAACAAGAATTCAAAGAGATGAAATAAATGGTTATTTTTTGCAATGTTTGTCATTGTTGATTATCAGAAAAGAGTTGCAATTATGAAGCAAAATATGTTGACATTATTACTTTAGTTGATTACAAAACACATATGCTTTCAAAAAATTCATATAATTTATTTTATATTATGTAATTGAGAACAAGTTCAAATGGAAAAGCAAGCCATTACATACTTTGAAGTAATTGATTTATTAAGATATAGGTTTTTATAACCCCATAGAATTCGTGGGTAAGACCAAGTTGATTTAATTCAATAGTGAATGTAAATCAGACATCAAAGGATCAATTAAGAAATAAAAACACATAAGAGGAAGGTCATGTTCATCATTGCCTTGAGGGCTGATGTAGGGTTGAATCATTACTCTCCAACTTGATCTTCAGTGTCATCAACTCCTTTGCTCCTGAGTTCCAAAACCTGCAATTGATTGTAAAATTTGTGTTAGAGCTCGGGTCATGATATCCAATAACATGTTTGATCAACAGACATATGATTTACAAACATTATCAAATCAAATCAACTTAATCATTATCAAAGAGATAAATGAGTAACTATCAGATCAAATCATCAGGAGAAATCATTGGATTCACTATTTTTTCTAACTTGTTAGCTTCATGTGCAAATACAGGAAAAGTAATGTTGTTCATCAAATTACAACATGAGTGGGGAAAAATGTGGCTCCCACAAGGGTTGATCCCAACTCATAATAGTGGTATTAGCAATATAAACATCATGAGATCAATATCATTTTTGCAAAGTTCCAAAAAATAGCCTCATATGAAAGAAATGATTACATCATCATAATCTATGCACAACCTTTTATGTATGTTCTAAGTCCATATGTTATTTCATTGTTGATTTATTGATGCAAAGAACAATTAAGAACAAATCATTTACTTTAGTGTGTCAATCAACAAGCTCAAATGGAGATTACAATACTCAATCATCAAGAGAAAAGATAAATGCATTGTTTGCAAATTCAAGGGGTCAACATTATGTCATTTACAAAAATTTTGTGATATGATATCAAAAGCATAATGATGGACAGCTTGATTTTTTTTTCAATCACAAAGAAAAATATACAAGTTCTTGAGTATGAAGTACAAGAAGGTTGCCATAAAAGAGAGATATTACTTGTTCAAGGAAGCAACAAAATAAGATTTATCTTTTGTAATCTAAATATGAAGTAAATTTTCTATTATTTCAATGCAGCTACATGATGTAGATAAATGGCAGAGACAAGAAAAAATGCAAGCTATAGAAGGATCATGAATGAATATTCATTGTCTTATTCATTTTCAGATACAAATGTAAGGTAGAATCATGATTTCTGAAAGCAACATAATAAAATCACAAAGCAAGGATTATGACAACTACAAATAGAGAACATGATAAAACCCTCTGGAACAAAATAGAAAGGTAGGGTTTTCTCATGCGGAGCTAAAATCCTTAGATTTTCTTTGAGAAGATGGATTCAAAATAAGCCAAATATGAGTGCATTCTAAAGAGAATAATCCTTGATCATCTATTAGTAAAATAGAGAAATCTAAGCTACATCAGGCAAATAACAAAAAAATCAGCTTGTATTTTTATGGTCACGGCCTGTATTGGCAAAAAACTTCATTTTTCTATAGAAATGTCATATATTCTTCAAAATAGATGCATTAAATCAACAATGAGAGCATGGGAAAAAATAGAAAGTATGCATTTCATTCCAAGATGGCTCGATTTGGGGTTTTTTTCTTCAAAAAATGAATTTTAAAAAGACAAGTGTTTCAAAACTACTTACCCAACTGGTCTTTTCTTGTTCAATTTCTCTACCTGAAAATGGTTTTATAAGAGCTCAAACCAGACTTATTCATGGCAGAGAAACACATAAAATCAATAGAAAAAGTAAATAATATGAGATGATTCGACAAAGAAATGAAAGCACAAAGAAAAGCCATCAGAAAATGTATGAGGCTGCACCTATAAGCTTACAAAAAGCTTTTAAATGCATGTAAACTTCTAGGTTTGAAACATAATCAAATTTACCTTCAAATTTCTACATTTAATCTTCTTCAAAACCTTCAAGATGGCATACAAATATTTCATGCAAAGAGCTCGACTAGGGTTTGCAAAGAGCATGGTGGCGCCCTCATGAAGTTTCCAAAATGCAAGGAAAGAATGAAATGACAAAATTAAATGTTTTCCTTTCATTTTAGGGTTATGATAACCCTACAAAGTTCAATGGAAAGAGGCAATCTTTTTGCCTAATTTTTATTTAAAACTTTATTCATACATGTTGGAGCCATGGAATTTTAATGCCTTATGATGAAATATTTTGAGTCTTTTGAATATTTCATAAGACTTTAAGCTTAACCATTAAATTCTTTATAGTTGGGAATAACATAAGGTTTTTTATTTTTGCATTTTAAATTTAAATGTAAAACTTTATTTTTAAGTTATAATTATAAATCACTTTCAAGTAAATGTTATTTGTTAAATGCAAAATAAAATACCTTATATTATTCAAATGATGAAATTAAGCCTTTATTATTTGCATTTGTTTCAAAAAATTTAAATCTTTATTCAAGTGATGGAATATAAATCACTTTAAATAAAAGATATTTGAAATGCAAAAGTAAAGATGCCATTAAATACTAACGGGAGAATTTGAGTAAATTTTTCCAACATGTCGAGCAGAATCAGGAATTTTGAGCACTAAATCAAGAGTTATACTTCAATTAAGAGTCATAATTGATTGGGTTTCAATCAAGGAGCAAAATCAAGCACAAAACACCTTGTTTCATTCAGTTACAACCCTAATTTTGAGGGATTTTCAGTTGCATACGACCCATAAGGTTGTTTTGAGATTCAGGACTCTTAATGCATTTTTGGAGGAGTTCACAACAATTACATTCCTTGTTTGAGGGAGAAGATGGACAACCCATCATATTTTGGAGCCAAAATTCAAATTTTGAATTTTTGGAGCCTTTTCTATAAGACTTTCTCTTCTCTCATTATTTTCCCTAGTTCTCAGTTTGGTGGCTGCAGAAGCAGATTATTCATTCTTTGTAACTCATTTCTTGTGAGTTCTATAGATTTGTAATGCATTTGTCTCCTATTTTTCAATAAGAAACTTATTTCCTTCTCCATTATTCTTTGTTCTTTAGTGTTGATTGTGAGTTATATGATAGAATATTGTGTCATCCTTTATTTTAATCAGATTCCTTCAATGTTGAATGCAAAGAATATCATGTCATAGTGCAGGTTTATGTTAGTGTTTTCATTCTCTTGCATAAAGATTTCAACATCACTATTTTCCTTTTTTGAGCATTAGAAAAGTCAGATCCTATCATTAGAATTATTTTTGCAAGCATGAATAACAGATTTTTGAGATTGTATGGTTTCATTTGTTGAGTTATATTGTGAGGTTTTTTAAGCAGTTTCAAATCATTTATCAGTTGGTGAATCACCTAGTTTTTCAGTTTTCAGTTTTTGCATTATCCTTCTTACCTTTTCCTCTATCAAAAAGTCATGATTTACAAGAAATATCCAAAGGGATCCAGCCCATAACCTGGAGGTCTACCCTCATTATAGGATACCCACGGCCTAAGAGTAGTCCCATGTGCACAAGATTTAGGATTTTTTCAACTTGTCTTTGAGTGCAAATCCCTGTGTTAACACTAACATGCAGAAACATAAATATGCATACACACAAAAGCATCACATAACACCATATGTATGTGGAAAACCCAGGATGGGAAAAGCCACAGTGAGAAATGTTGCTTGAGTCTACTACTCAAATCCAACCTCGCAATCGAAATCTCTATTACAATGTTTTAGGGCACCAACCCAAGAATGCTCCAACACCTTGATTTAGGAGCTACAACTCCAAGGAAGCAACAACCCCCTACTTTAGAAGCTACAACTTCAAGGACACTACAACACCTTGGTTTAAGAGCTACAAATCCAAGGAGACTACAATCCCCTAAACTAAGTTATAACTCAATACAATGAGGCTACAACCTCTTACAACATTACAAGCTCATATATGCATAGATTGGTTTTGCATAACCTATAATCCATCATTACATTCAATACATTGTTGCACTTTCTACAACTTACACTCTGCTACTAAAACTACACTTTCGGCAACACATCCCCTCTGCTCTGCACTCTATTTTTTCATCCTCTACACTTAGAGCACTTTTTGTTCTATCTTACTACACTACACACTCTCTCGCTCTATCTCAGTTGCACACTCAGCAATACATAACTCTATTTAGCACCCTATGCACTGGTTAACTTCTCACACACACAACAAATACAACATAGACAATATCAAATTTTCTTCTTTCTTTACTGACCTATTGTCTGTACCTCAAGATTCTCTCCACCATCTAGATCATCTCCAACTTATTGTTAGGGTTTTCTTCACATACTAACTTCACTAGCAAGATTCCTTTGCCTCGAGCCACACACACCATTTTCCAGCTCATAATTAAGATATTTGATAGAGTTTACCAAATTTTGCCATATCTCGCATTGAGTCACCTAGCATTTAATTAGGTTGCAGAGAATTTTCCCAAATTAGCTCTCTGTCAAACCCAAGAATCTAATATACATTAGATTCATTCTCCTGTCCATTCAATTTGATTCGATCTCGATCACCTTGGCAATCTGTTCCACTGCCTTGAAGATCAAATCTTCATTTATATTGGTCATTGGTGCTATTGGACCAATTAATTTCTTCCTCTATGTTGGTTATTAGTTGAAACCCTTATTCACACTATCGTAGCCGTTTTAGATCTTCAAGTTCGAATGCTGACCATCGATCCTCTTCTTTCATGCCCTGATCTTACGATCCTCTATTCATCGTCATGCCTTTAAAACATGGTCATTAGATTGTCTACTTTAAATGTGCATTATTGATCTTCCTTGCTTTCATGTCCATCACCTATCACTGAATTACCTTCAGCCTTCAACTTCATACTTGTGATGTATACTCCTTCATCAGATCATCTATCCTTCAACTCAGTACCATCAATCAACTTTAACTTAACGTCCATCATTATGTCAAAGTGATCGATAACCTTCTCCTAGCAACATCAACCTTTCTCCCTAATGAAGATTTAAATAAGCTTTTACTACCCGTGGGTTCCACCATTCCAACTCACTGCCACGCAATTCACAAGGATGTGAATTGCAAAATATTATCCAATCAATCATTTCCATTAGCTTATATATGTCGCCATCTATCCTTATCAATGTATCGGGTCCCACGGGCATGTCATCCTTACCTTAACGGGTCCTGCAATCGACATTACATTCTCTTAGATTGCTCTATCGAAGAGATGTGCTTCAAAGTCTTGTTGATAGACCAATGTCACAGTGATGAGGACATTAGCACCGAATACGTCCACATCATCACCTCATCACTCTTTGATTTGTTGCTTGCTTGTCATATGTAGGGTCCACTAGACAGGTCATCACCATGTGTCATCCTTTCATTCGCTTTCTAACTATTTCATCAATGCATGTCACTCTGATGAAAACAACAACACCCAATACATCATTCCAATGTGAGGTCCACATGTTGTCATCACATGTCTATTGATCCTCTTCTTTCGTGCCCTGATCACACTGTCATAGCCATTTCAGATCTTCAAGTTTGAATACTGGCCATTGATTTTCTTCTTTCGTGCCCTGATCTTATGATCCTCTATTCATCGTCATGCCTTTAAAACACAGTCATTTCAGATCTTATTCACACTGTTATAGCTATTTCAAATCTTCAAGTTTGAATACTGGCCATTGATCTTTTTCTTTCGTACCTTGATCTTACGATCCTCTTTTCATCATCATGCCTTTAAAACACAACCGCTAGATTTTCTACTTTAAATGTGCATTGTTGATCTTCCTTGCTTTCATGCCCATCACCTATCATTGAATTACCTTTATCCTTCAATTTCATACTTGTGATGTATACTCATTCGTCAGTTTTCATCTATCCTTCAACTCAGCACTGTTGATCAACTTTAACTTAACATCCATTGTTATGTCAGAGTGATCAACAACCTTCTCCTAATAACATGAATCTTTCTCCCCGATGAAGATTTATATAAGCTTTTACTACCCGCAGGGTCCACCATTCCAGCTCACTACCACACAATTCACAAGGATGTGAATTATAAAATATTATCCAATCGATAATCGCCATTAGCTTATATATGTCACCATTTGTCCTTATCAACCTATCGGGTCCCACTGGCACGTCATCCTTACCTTAACAGGTCCTACAATCAGCATTACATTCTCCTAGATCACTCTATCAAAGAGACGTGCTTCAAAGTCTGTTGATAGACCAATGTCACACCGATGAGAACATTAGCATCGAATACGTCCACATCATCACCTCATCACTCTTTGATCTACTGCTTGCTTGTCATATGCAGGGTCCACTAGACAAGTCATCACCACGTGTCATTCTTCCATTCGCTCTCTGACTATTTTATCAATGCATGTCACTCCAATGAAAATAACAACACCCAATACATCATTCCAATGTGGGGTCCACATGTTGTCGTCACATGTCCATGTCATCACCATGTCACAGCTCCATAATCCACAACAAGGATGTGGATTACCGTTTACTCAATCCCATCATGCCACATGTTTGCATTGTTATTATTGCCATCCACGTAATTATGGTCGGGCCCCACTCGAAGCGCTTCCTTCCTCCTTATTGCTCCATCACTAAGTCACTAAAAACCCAAACCTTAGAACCTCTCTTCGAAGGTTACGAAGTTCTGAAAACTTGTGACTCGCCGATAACAAAGTCCACCATATGCATTCCATCGCATATTGCTAAGTTGCTAAAAATCCGAACCTTAGAACATCTTATCAAAGGTTACAAAGTTCTGAAAACCCATGACTCGCCAATAACAAAGTCCACCATATGCCTTCCATCGCATATCGCTAAGTTGCTAAAAACCCAAACCTCAAAACCTCTTGTCAGAGGTTTTGAAGTTTTGAAAACCTGCAACTCGCCGATAACAAAGTGAACCTCAAAGTCGCTAAGTTAGGAGGTTATGAAACTCTAGAACCCCATGACTTATGTTAGAAAAACTTGGAACCCAGTGACTTAAGTTATCACTTAAGCTTCTTGCAACTACCAAACGCAAGTCGCCAACAAAATAGAAACTTGTTTGATCACCATGATTGCAACAACCATAGGGTTTAAGAGATAAACCCTAAAACACTTGAAGGTGAATATAATTCATTTTTGGGTGTATCCTTCACTTTTTGGACCTACAGAGCACATCATTACAATGCTCTCGAAAAACCCATATCAAATTCTCCCATTAGATTTTCACTCACACACTTGGAGATGCAAGTTGTAAAAATATGACAAACTTTTGGATAATATTGTAGCCTTGTCACAACATTTTGCAACCAATGCAAAACGTAACAATTTATTCCATCTCTTCCAGAGCATCAACATACATTAGCATCTTGACATATCATTCCTTCAAGACTACATCCTTCTACATCAACAGGATAGTACTACAAAACAATATTGCAGAAACCTAAACAACACATCCACATACCCTGCTCACTTCTCCAACATACTTTTCATTTCTCTAGTAGTACATTCTTTGTCCGCCTCAGAGATCCTCATACACATGCAGGTACACCACTTTGATCTCTTCTTTAACATCATTGACATTATTTACATTAATGTCAGCATCCTTACTTGCATGAGCAACTCCATGTCATCTTTGATCCTCTTTCATCATGCCAATAGTCTAGCTTGCATGTTTTCCCTTTTGACATCAATGACAACAATATGTGCTTCTACACAGGATTGGCACACTTCTCCTCTAATCCCCTTTTGACATCAATGAAAACATATTCCAACACCCTCTAGAAAGTGGTTGGTACATTACATATGCCAAATGGTAGGACAAAATAAGCATATGTACCCCAAGGGCATGTGAATATTGTCTTATCCTGGTCTTTTGGGGCTACCTTAATTTGGTTATAGCCACTAAATCCATCTAGAAAGGAGAATTACTTCTTGCCTACTAATGAATCAAGTATTTGGTCAATGAATGGGAGTGAAAAGTAGTCCTTCCTAGTTGTTCCATTTAATTCTTAGTAGTCTACGCATACTCTACATTTTCCTCCTTTCTTTGGAATAATTGCTAGAGGTGACACCCATTGACTACCAAAGATAGGATATACGAAGACTACATCAAGAAATTTTTGCAATTATGCTTTAACTATGTGTTTTACTGCAAAGTTCATTCTCCTTTGGGGTTGCCTTATGGGTTTAAAACCAACATTGATGTAAAACCAACATTGATGTAAATCCTATGCATCCACAAGTCTAGGTCTATCCCCTTCATTTCATGATAATCCCATGCAAAGGTTGTTGTGTGTGCTTGTATCACATTCATCACTGAGGTATGTTGTATACGAGTCAATTGAATATTAACATTCAATGTTTTACCTGACATTATCTCTAAATTCTTGGATGTTTGCAATGATGATGTTGATGGGTGTTTTTGCACTTTCTCAACACAGACAACACACAAGTATGTTGTCTCTCTTGAAAGGTGAAAATTTTCAACTAAGTTTCCAAAAATCACCCCAAGGTCTCTTAGGTGTCAGGTTATGACTTGCAAAACAAGCTCAATTAGTTGATGTGATTCGCTAGTAATCACAAGGGGCCTTTATGGTTCAATAAGCATGGAAGTTTTGGGGTCTACAAATGGAGTTTCATGAATTTTGGAACTGATGAATAGTAGTTGCAAGTTCAAAACAACAAACTAAAACTCCTTTTTTTTCATCATATTTGGCTTCACAATAATGTTGGAACTTGTCCTTAACTTCATATTTAAAAAAAATGTCAAAAGGGAAAAAGGGTTAGAAGTTTCCTAAACCTACAACTAAGTTGAATAGAAACAATAGAGCATGCTATAGTGGACAAACTTCCCAAACTGAATTTTACTTAACCAGGGACAACCCACAATCTCATAAAATTAGTGCAATCTTCAAGGGGTCTTTGTAGATTTTTATACTAGATATTCAACTATTAAGCATGAATAAACAATTGAACTTAGTTGCATCAAAATAAAAAAGCTTAGAATAACTTTACACAGTAGTTTATCATCAATAAAAAGCTAAAAGTATGAGTTGGAAATGCATCAAAAACTATAGCATACATCCACCATTAAAGCACAACATCAAATACTAACTGAAAAAGGAACTCAAACTTGAAATAACAAAGCTAAAATTAAATATTTGGAGATAGAATCGTGCACACATGGAGAAGAACACACAAGAAACCATTAACTCAATGCTTTCTCATATATTTTTCAGCAGCATGTCTTTACACAACAACTCACCTCCCTTTGAAAATGAAAGGATTCCCCTATTTATATTTTTCCAAAAGGAGAATGAATGGACAAGATTCATTTACAATGAATGGCTTAGATTCATTCTAGATTAGGGTTTCACCTACCCTGAATATATTACAATATAAAAATAGACCCTTTTGCCTTTTTCCTATTTTTTCTTTTAGTCTATTTTATCTTTTAGCTACTTCTAGCCTTTATGACTAATTTAGCAAGCATTCATCATCTATAATAGGTTTCCCAGTTGCCTTTTGTGCAGTTGCATATTCCACGAACTTGCCAATTATAGTTAGCAACTTCTTTTCTTCTATCAGGTCACATTTGAAGATCTAGAAGGCAACCCTTTTGAATCATTCCCTCATCTGATCTTGATGTCCTATGCATTTTTTCTCAATCTTAATCAACTATTAGGACTTCCTGAAGGCCCTAATAGCAAAATCCATGAAATCGGCTAACAAAGTATCATTGGTTCCCTGCTCCATTTTCCTATGAAATTCCTACTTGATATTTTCTGAATCCAACTCCAGGGTGGGCATTTCATAACCTATCATTAGCTTCAAGTAATCATCGCACACAACTCAATGAGTCATGATCCAATCATAATTTTCTTCCAACTCCTGCAAGGCCCTTTCCAAAATCTCTTTTCTATAGTCAAAATTCATTAGCCATGTATCGGGTAGCTAATGATCCTCCTTGGAAAGCTCAATTTCCTTTTCCAAGTTTCTAGGGAGAGCTTGACTATGCTCTCCAACTTTAGATATGTTATCCTGTATAGCTCAGGGAACTCCTTGCATTTGTCCATTATATCCTTGACCTCCTTTTGTAGGATTTGGAAGTCATTGTACATCCTTATTGCACATTTGATGCCCTTGTTTCTGGTGTTAATTACCCTTTTGAACCAATCTGAGGTAGACTTGATCCAATTCCTCATCCTTTCCATTTTGTTCACCTCTTTCTTTGAGAGAAAGGTGGGTGCGGGTGATTTCGTTGGAGCTTCTTATTTTGTTGAAGTCCACTGTTGTATGAAGGCAGTTAGCTTTTCCACCTATATTTTCAACTCCTCCTTTGTAGATTGGTCTTTATTCATTTGTTGGAGGATAGTAGATATTGACCCCTGGAATTCATCTAATTTCTGGGCTCGGGTCGCGGGGCCTAGGTTCATAGTGGATATTTGATAATCCTGGCCCTAAATAGTGCTTGCATCCTTGTTTGTTGTAGGGGTGGCCACCTATACTATTTTGGATCTAGAAGCATCAACTGTGATATGTGATCAAATCTTAGGCTTCTTCTCTTTCTGGGTCCTTACTTGTGTCGTTGCCAATTTGGCCTCTAGTCGAGCCTTGGGATCGGTAACCACAGGATCCTTTTTTTTCAACAGTTGTTCAAGCCATGATGGGACTTCTACTTGATGCCCTAAAGGCTCATTTTCTTCTCCTTCCCCTCGTTCTCTCAAGGGTCCTTCTTTTTCTTGCTCAGGGGCATCTAAGGCATTTTCTCCTCCTTTATCTTGCCCTTCCTCTCATATTATGGCTTCCTCTTTGTCGAGCTCAATAGATATTACATTTTCCTCAACAATGTTCTCTTCCTCTAGTGTTGTACCCTTTGTTGATTCGGGCTCAACCTTGACGTTGTTCATGGGCTCAACATCCTTTTCTTTCATGGTTTCCTCTTCTTTGTCCTTCATTTCTTCTTCTTCTAGAAGCACTTCTTCATATTTTAGGCCCTCGTCTTGTCCAATTCATGGAGGATCATCAATTATCTCCACATCTATGTCTGTATCAATCTTCCCTTCTTCAGAGTGATGCTCCTCGAGGTTCACCTCTTCATCTTTGTTTTTTCGGGGTTGCTTATCATTCGGCTCTTGATCAAATGTTTCAACATCATAATGCTCATAAAACCTCTTAGCATCTTCATCCTCAGAGGTTTGTTGTGCTTCCTCATGTGAGGCCACCTTATCCATGTTTATATTCAACCTACCCTTGAGATTCTCAAAGTAGTCATCCTAGTCTAAATCTTCTAGCTCTTCAGTTACACCCCTCATAGCCTCCTTGGGTTGCTCTACACCGAGCCTCTCTATTTCTTCAAAAAATTGCATTGTCGCCTCCATCTTTGGTGGCTTCGTAGGTGGGAGGGAGAGGTAAATCGGTAGCAATCTAAGCCATTTATGCTTGGACATTGGGGTCGAGGATTACTCCAGAGAGCTCAATGGGCACATTTTGCATATAAGCTACAAAGGTGTGTGGCAAGGTGATAGATTCCATAGAGGATGATGGTAAATATGGTGACAGTGGAAAGGGTAGGCAATGGAGGTTGGAGGGAGGCGGACAACCACGGGGAAGTAGTGGAAGAGGAAGAATCTAATACCATCATCGGAGCAGTCGAGGAAGCAGAGGTGAGGTGGACAGAGATGTCCACGACTAGAAAAGATGAGATGGGAAATGAATTTAGCATGGAAGGGGGTGGTATGGTGGCAACAACAACAATAGTAGCTCCAGATGGAGGAACGAAGGTGGTCGGTGGTGGCGAGTGAGGTTGCTCAGCTTCTTCTTCCTCTTCACATTAGGTTCCCTCCTCCTGGATGGTTGGAATTTCAAGGACATAAGTCCCTATCCTCTTCGCCTTCTTTGACGATTGTCCCTCTATTGATTTTTTGGTTTATACCATATGCTTGGGCTTACACTCAGGTATATCTTTCCTCTTCTTGGATCTAGTGACAATGGGGACTTGGTAGCTTCGCTTGATGAACCTGCAGCAACGCCACTATCTATTTCACTTTCAATATCATCCTCAAGCTCCCTATATGTTAACTTTGTACCTTTCTCATGCAGTTGCATTATTTTCCCATCAACCAATTGTCTAGTCCTTTTTTCAATGTGGTGGGTGATAGCATCTAGTTCAGTGACCTCTCATTTAGTCCAATCAATGATTGGAAATAGAACATTAGCCAGGGCATTATATCTTTCATCCAAAATATTGTAGTCTTCGACAATTTGATCAAGAATAGGGAATAAATCAATAGATTTCACAAATTTTCCAGTCATCCTCATATAATGCTACATCTGAACCTCCTTGTCATCATCACAATTTTCCCAGAAGTCTTTAACGTGAGGTCGGTGGTTATCTCCCAACTTGTTTCTTCAGCTTCCATGGGGGGTCCACATTTCCCCTATTCGTATGTAATTCCAAATTATATTCTGCTGATTATTTCTTAGAGTTCTCGACACATGGGGCAGCAAGGCAAGAGTACATTCCTTGTTTGAAGGTGAGGGGATATGGAACCCCAGCATACTGCTTGTTGCTCAACAGGGTATGGGTAGTCTACAACTGTTGAGTAAGTTGTAACAAAATGATTATGTCATTGGGGTAGTGTGGCAACTGGTAGGGTCTTCCTGAGAACCCTTATGCTCTAGTATAGGTGAATTTTAGGAATTGGATGAATAGATACCCAAAACCCTTTATGATTGCTTTAGCACTGTGAGACACCCTTCTGTAGTAATCTCCCACTAAGGTTCTGATAATATGCCTAATTAAGGCATCATTCACCTCTTTTTAGTCTTTCTTCAAATTTATATACTGTAATTGGGGCTAGAAGTCATATACCTTAAGCTCTCCCTTCTTGGTTCCTAAGGTTCCAGAATGAAATAATCCTTTGTATGCAAACTTGACTACTAGGAGTTAGACCAAATATGATGTCATGTAGAATTTAGAGGTCTTCTTCACCACCATGAATTGATCATGCATATTATTGCTTATCATCTTCACCCAGTGGAATTTGGTGGTACCTCAGAGGATCTCTTCTACGAAGTAGAACATTCATTCTTCAAAGAAGGTGGCAGTAGGAAAACCCATCACCCTACTCAGGAGCATGACCAGATCATTAGATTCTTCCACAAAATCACGCTTATACAATGTTTGCGGCACCTTATTAGTGCTACCCCTCTTATCCTTTAGCCATGATTGATTTATTATTCTTTTGCATCTGAGTGGGTCCTATTGCCAGACTGTCAAGGAAAATTCCTTTTTGACTTCCTCCATTTCATCAAACACTGGGATACCAAATGTCTTGCTGATAGATTTCAAAGATAAGTCTTCCATTACCCTTCCATCTTTGGAAATTATTCTCATGGTACTAGCATGGTAGCATTCTCAGCAATCCATTACTAGTTTTGGAGCAACCAGTGTGGGAGGGAAGTTAGATGCCTTCACAAGGCCACTTTCTTTTATTCTCAAGACCTCCTTTGTGGTGGGATTGATCATTACTCTTTGCTTGAATTCATCGATGTTTACATGCCCAAGGTCGGTGTCAGAGACTATTTCCCAGATGGATGTGATCTTAGAAGTGCATTCTACTCTATGGAACCAGTACTTCATCTATTCTTTCTCTTCCTTACCTCTAGGGGGCCTGACCGATTTCTTTCCTTTATCAACCTTCTCGACGGGCTTCTTCGATGGTCCCTCAACAAGCTCCACAAATCCTACACACAAAGGTTGCAATAAACACTTTGAAAGATTAGGGATGTGAATTTTAGTTAAATCATACAAATTCATCATTATTAGCATTCATATACTCTTGAAAAATCATAACATTCATCGTAGTTTACCATTTGAAGCTTGTTTGGGTCGTTTACTAAAATGCGGGTCTCGGGATGCGAAAGTCTGCCCTACGAAATCCGTGGTAGTGAATGTCATTAAGGGACAGTGCTAGGGTAGTGGAATCCCATAGACAGTGCACTGATGGTTAATTTCTGCATGACTCAATTGTAAGGTAAATCTAAGGAAAACTTGTTTGGCACCTATGAAATCTCAGATGGAAGCACCTTCAGTTGTTTTCCTTATCAAATCGATCCCTTTTGGTTTATGTAGGTGTGAGGAATGCGGATGTCGTGAGGAAAAAAACCATTTGTGTTTTGTTGTTAAACTATTTCCCTAGGAAACCAACATCTCACAAGTAGAATTCTGCAATGCGGAACCTGCATCTACGCGCTACTTCATCAAGTTTGTTTAAGCCCTCACTACATTGTGATTTAGGGATCGCGGAATCCGAAGATGCAAGAGCTAGGTAGTGGAGGGCCATTGGGTTTTCTCCTTTAAGGAGTGGCTTTGTGAGGATGGTGTTCCAACAAAGGTGGCCCTCATGAGCTGACCTTCCAAAGAGTCCTGCTTGTATTGATGACATTGGCGGGCTTCAGATCCGCGTGGCAGAGAAGCGGTGATGTTTCGCCATTAAGAAACAATCAAGGAGTGACGGCTTCCCACAGACGGACATCCATAGGGGTGGACTTGAAGAGGCTACATGACTTAAATTTTTCATTTCCAAACTTAGAATCCTTGCTCCGAGGGAATAAGGCATCTAAGACACGCAAGGCAGGGCGACATGAGGATTTTTTTTGTTAACTATGGTAGCACAGAGATGATCTTCTATAGGTGGATGCCTGTGAGTGCAAGCCCACACAATCATTTTGAATTTAAAAATATTTTCATTTAAAATTTCAACATTGAGCCTATAGAAGTGGTGGGCACAAGAACCAGACATTGAGAGGCCGCATATGGTTTTTCATTAAAGACAGCTACAAAGGGACAACGGCCCACACGCGAGGATCTGCATTATCCCAAGGACTTTATCGATTTTAGCTGACACGTGGTTGAATATCCTAGGGAAATGGTGAGGGCACAGTCCGCAAAATGGGAGGTTTTGTTAAGTTTAGCTGTTAGGAACTGTAACGAAGGATTTTGGCACTCAAATCCTTCTTAGCTCCTCCTAGTATTTTTCACCTAGGAAGAGAGAGAAAATAGGCAAATACACAACGTTAACACTCAAGAATAAAGGATGGAAGAATGAAAAGAAAATGTGGAGTGTGTGAATGTGTCTTGATGTTGGAAACATGCAGACTAAAGAATGTAAATTGATCTAATACAAAATTGATGGAAATGAATGCAAATATGAACTTGAAACTTAAGTAAATGGAAAAAAAAATGAATGAGACTGAATAGAGTGCACCTAGAGGAAAAATGATGTCACTAGAATATTTTGGAATGTATCATAAACTTCTTTTAATGGCCACTAGGACTCATTCGCCATGCAAGGTGAATTAGTCATGCTTCTAGTGAAAAGTTCTGAAAACCTATTTTTGACTACCAGGAGCTGAAATCTGAGAAAATTTGTTTTTAGGCCTACAGGTGGGAATCATTCACCATGGTTGGTGAATCATTCCACCTATAGGAATCTAGAAAATCAAGATTTGATTTTGTGGAGTTAGATTTGCACTTCTGTCTCCTACAATTCTTTGCTTCTAAAACTACCAGATTTGGGTCTAAAAATGACTTTTTATTGATGTTTTGACTTGAATGATGAAGAGATGACCTGAATTACTTTTAAATGCAATCTTCAATGATTCCTAAGCCTCCAAGAGTCCTAAATCTACAAACAAACAGGACAAAAGAGGGATATGTTGAAGGTTAGGGCATGGGGGTTTGCCTTGGTCAAACCTCGTTTAGGTAATTAAACCAAAGTGATGAAATAAAGTAATGAAGCATGAAACAATGGACATGTTACCTTGTCATGATTATTTTATCTTGAAATTCTAGAACATAACATGAAGACTCAACCCTTGAATTCTTTAGAAAGCTAGCTTGATGACTTCTAATGAAGAAACCCCAACTTGCTTGACTTGGATGAGAAAATAGAAGATGATAGATGCGAGAATGAGTTGTTGTATGTTGTTGGATGAGATATGGATGTAAAAATGAGGATAAAATCACTTATTTATAGACAATTTTTCCTTAGTACCTGATAATACCTCATCATAGGCTGACATGTAGTGAAAATAAACTTTAGATTTCACTTTTTCCTGCTCAAAGGTCAAAATAGGGGCTAGATAGGACTCATTCACCACACATGGTGAATGGGTCCCACCTGGATGGGATTGATTCTTCATTCATGGTGAATGGGTCCCACAAGGGCCATTCTGACACCTAAGAAGCCAAGGAATTAGGAAATAAAGTCTCAAATTCCATCTTGTCAGGTATTTGATCAATTAAAGCCTTAGGATGCACAATATGGGTCATTAGGGACCTATTAGTGATGATGTAAATGTTGAATAGGGCTTGGGACACATAAATCAATGTGAAAGTGTGATTAAATACACTTTATAATACTAAAATTAGGTCCACATAGCCTAGAAGGGCACAAAAACCAATGTGAATGTGCAAGACACATTACAACACTAGCTTATCATTAAGTTTACATTAAGAACCTTCTAGATTGATGTAATAATGTTATTAAACACATTTTATAATGTTGAATTAGGGAGAAATAGGTTAATTAAGTCTAGAAAAGCATGAAATTCCTTTACAAGACTTTACAACACCTTTACAAGACATCATTAAAAGCATGTTATTTAATTTGCAAGGGTCTGAGACCTAGTGTGAATGCATAAAATACCTCACAACACTAAATCAAGGCCCCATTAAGTCCATTTTATCATGAATTAACCCCATGTCAAGCAAAGGGTCCTTTTTTCTGCAGCACAGGAATGACATTCATCGAGCAGAGTTCCCATCATGGACTCTTGTGTGAATGAATCTACAAAACTTTGAGGAGTTAACAATTTCCCCAAAGGCGACTCAAGGTTTGAATTATAAGTGTGGGATTGGAACAACGGATGGCCCTATAGGTTTTACCATTGGTTATGTCAACGGCAGGGTGGAGTCCCGCACAAAGGGTCATGAGAGCACTTTAGTTTATTCTGACTATTTGTTCATTTTGGTAATGTCTGAGTGAGCGATCAAGGGTCACAACAGTCGATAGCAACCCCACCAAACTGAATGACACTTCTAGGCATGGGTTTTATTTTGGAATTCATGGTGATGGTGTCACTCAAGTGAGCTATGGTTTGACTCTACAACATTTTGGTGTTTATAATTATTTTACCCTAAATCCCTAATCAAACCTTTATAAATTGGCGGCTATAGTAGCAAATAGGGCTTACCTTAGTTGTTGGTGTTGGTTGCTATAGTTCGATCACCCAAAGATTCTTTCACACGCACAGGGGTCTCCTCTCTTCTCAAATTTGAAAAAATGGTGAGTGAAAAATGATAGGAAAGAGGTTTCTATTGATAGTCTACTCGCAATTAATGAACCCATTAAATGTAGGTACGGTGAACAACAAGTAGGTAAGGTTGCAGAAACCTATGCTAGTGGGCGTTGAATGAAATCTTGGATGAAAGAGACAATTTTGGAACTTGCCATATGGGTGGATGTGAGGGGTCAGCCGCAGGGAGTGGTGAAACATGAACGGCAGTCGGCTTAAGGTGACCCACAAGTGCGGGTCTGCCTAGGGCAATGGATGCAGTGACTAACGGAGGACAAAATCCCATAGCTCAAGTCCTACAAAGGCTCAAAACTTAGTGAAATTTGGATTGGTGAACTTGGCCAAGATGAATTTGATGATTTTGAGGCATGTGACCATTTTAATCTCAGAAATAGGGGCACACAAAATGAGGCAAAAGAAAAAATGACCTAAAAGGGAAAAAACAAAAAAAGAGGGTTTCCCCAGTTTGAACAGGGTGTGTGTGTTATAGGCATAATAAATGGAGACTCTACTAGGAGAATGCTCCTGAGCATTCCAAGGGTAAGGATTCATCTAGAACCTAGAATCTCTGGCTTCGCAAACCAAAAACAAGTTTCCTCAAATGTACTAAAGGCTCCAAGGAGAATAGAATCCTTGGTTGAACCAAATCACAGAGTACCTCAGAGGTGTGTTCAATGAGTTCATTCATCTCCTTTAGAAACCATAGAGAACAATGACCAATCATCTAGGGCAAGCTATGTAGGTAATCTCACCCCAAAAGTAACTCATACATTGCTTCGATGCCAGTCAAGTGTCCATAGCCTCGACGGAGTTGTCACTACAATTCCCACAAACAATGCTCTATTTCTAGCCGAGCGTCCATAGCCCCGATAGAGTTGCTCGCACACCCACACAATTGCCTGTTTTCAATATTTTCTCTTTTTCTTTTTCTTTCTTTCATATTTTCCTTTTGATATTCCTTTTGCTCAATTGTATAAGCAATGAAGCTTATAGTGGGTTTGGAGATCACAGTGGTCACTAGATAAGACTTAAGATTTTTCACTTGTCAAGGTTTCATTATGACTATATTATAGCTCATCAAGAGTATTTAAAGAGTGTATCATGTGTAATCTGAGATAGACGTGAAAGGATTTGATCAAGGGTTCCATCTTAGGTCAAGCCAAAGTTCAAGTGAGGAAGCCTAATTCACGGAAGCAAATAGAAATTCATGGTAACTCATGAAGACTAATCCAAAGAACAAAAGGAGCATGCAACAAAGTGAACCCTTTGAAAAGGCCAAGCACAGGCACCACACCAAGATCGGATAATACCCTCAACAAAACAAAGGCGGGGAAAACAAAAGAAAGAACAGAGAAACAAAACAAAAAGCAAAAGGAACCTACCCAAACTATATATAGCTATACACAAAGGGTCAGCTTAAATAACTCAGGAAAGGAAATAATGCCTGAGGCACTGCTTATTGACAAGCAACAAGACATCCTATCTAGTGAGTTTCTTCAAGCGAAAGGTGTTATCTCCCAAAATTTCAGAAACTTGAAATGGGCCAAGCGAAAGCTTGTCGAATTTGTCATGCCCCCCTTTCTTCTCATAAGCCTAGTCCTAGCATAGGACTAAATTAGCAATACTAAAGGCCTTAACTTTGGCTCTACGATCGAGCCATCTCTTGACTACACCCTGATGTTTGGAAAAATTTTCTATTGCTTCATTACGAACTCCCTCTAGATGGAGCAGCTCAGCTAAGCAACCCTCAAGGCATTCTCCCTCCTCATAATAGGAATTGATGAATTGTAACGTTGGGATCTTGAGGTGAACAGGAAAAATAGGCTCTAGGCCATAAATTAGGAAAAATTGGGAATTTCCTAGGGCTGCTTTATGTTGGGTGTGATCTTCCCATAGAGCAAAACATAGTTGGGTGTGCCAATCCTTTGGGTTCTTGTCAAGCAGCTTGCATATGACAATCAACAAGTTTTTGTTTATGGATTCAACTAGCCCATTTCCCTAAGGATAATAATTGGATGAAAATTTAAGTACAACCCCATAATCAAATGTCCAACTAGAAAACTTGAGGGAAGCAAATGCAGGACCATTATCACAGACTAAGAAAAATGGACAACTAAAACAATTTATAATATAACTTTCTAGAAAATGAACAACTACTTCAGTTGTACATTTTCTACAAGAAATTTCTTCAGTCCATCAAGTACAATAATCAATAGTTGTCAAAATGTACATGTGGCTACAAAGGAGAGTGGGTTTACTGAACCAATGAAGTTGAGTCCCCACTGAACGAAGGGCCTTAACTTAGCAACCAGCTAGAGTGAGATAACAACATACCTCTCCCTAGTGCCAACTGATGAGTCTAATTAATGGCTCAATTTTGATAGGGTTTATTATCTATTTGTTGTTACAATAGACTTTGGCACTTGGTTGATATTTTCCATTTTATTTCCTTAAAACCATAAACCATGGGCATAAGTTTATCCTTGTGACTTTTAATGACGTTAACATGCTATGTGAATTATCTATGTTAATTTTGCATGTGGTTAAATGGATGTTACTTTAAGGTAATTGTGGATATGCAATTGTTTGTGTGTGCTAATGTCATTATGCAGGCTTACACTAAGATGTTGTTGTCAACAAAGCTTACAAAGTGGAAGAAACTCCTGCCAGCTAGTCAATTGCCAAGAGAATCAAAAAGGTGGTCAATAAGAGGTCAAGGAGGGAAAACTCTCAGTGGAGGGAAACTTCCAATGGAGGGAAATTCTTAGTCCAAATAAAAGATTGTAACTATCTTTTAATGATCATGTTTGTTTGTTGAGAAAATCTAGGGAGTGTTGTGTGCTAGATTCTCATTGGGGCAAGTCTACTTTGACCAAATTTGGCACATGCATAACTTCCTCCCTCTCTTTTCTATGCTTTCAATAAATGGAATCCTCCTATTTTGATGGAGTCGACTGCCTAGGTAGTTAGGGTTAATTAGAAATTTCTCTCTCTATAAATAATGGTCAGATGGCCCTTATCATAAGGTTGGATGTTTTAAGATTGTACTTGCATTTTTCAGTTTTAGTAATACAGTCATATTGTTGAAATGTTGTAATCATGTTTTCAAAAAATAATATGATATTCTAATTTGTTGCAACTGAGTTATCTTAAGGAAGACTTGCTCAAGGGGGGCCACTTGGTGAGAATTCCACCCATTTATTTTAAAATTTATTTTTTGTTCAGTAATTAGTTTCAGTTTCAGCAGTTGCCTATTCCTATAGCCACTGGAATTTTGTTCTATGACTGTTCCTACAGCCAAGGCAAACGGAATAGTTTCTTGTCTATTTGCTAAAATTTCCATTTCTATCTTTCATTTCCAATCCAGTTGTTAATGCTTAGTGTAGTTGTTGATTCATGCTTAGTGCTCAACTTGATTTATTTCCAGCATTTTATTTCAGTACTGTTTCTTTTCTGGTTTATGGATGACTTCAGTGGAGTCCTAGTGCACATACAATGCTGACCCATTTCAAGTTTACGTCCCTAGGTTGATAATTAAATGCACCTTCATGATGAGTAAGATAGCTACTTAGCGCAGATGTCCAATCTATAAGTCACAGCTCTAAGGGCTTAGTTATTAAACCATTAGAGGAGGCCAACATTTTTAGCATCGTTGTCGGGGATGGTGTCAAACTAGGAAGTTTTTTCAAGTCATTGATAGTTTCTTTCTTGTTGTAGTATTTCTGAAGTTTTTTCTTAACATACCCTTTATTTAGAAAAATAATGACCTATTATTCTTTCACCAATTCTTTGTGTGAGTTGGTTGATACTGAGTTGATACTGCATGCATAGAGGTAGGAGTAGAGATGCTCATGGGAGATTCCTTCCTAATGATCCATTTTAGTTAGTTGAGCTTCAAAATCTGCCAAGAGACAAAGAAGAAGAGGTACATCCTTTTGCTGATGCATTTCCCAATTTGACAATTTCTGAAACTTCCTCTAAAGACCAAAATCTGATTGAGAATCTATTTGCTTTGGAACTCCATCAAGTAGGCATGGTTGATGCAACTCGAAAAAAACCCAACTAGCCATCTTTTCCATTTCCTATCACTCATTAGAATGAAGTTGATAACCTCAAAAACATCCCTACTTCAGTCCTTCCTAAGTTCTATGAGCTTGTCACAGAAGACCCTGACACCTTCTTGTTTGAGTTTGATATCCTCTGTAGAATCTATGACTATACCACTAATGCTCATAGGCTTAAGTTGTTTCCTACCACCTTGAAAGAAGTTGCATTAAGATGGTTTATGAGATTAGGTAGGAATATTTTAGAGACTTGGGATGATATGAACAAATTTTTTCCTGAGAAGTACAAAGAATATTGTAGGGGCAGTGATATGAGAGGAGATGACATCTTTAGAATGCAGCAGAAGGAAGATGAGAGTTTGGAGGATTATATTTCAAGGTTTTTGTTTTTCCTACAAAAATCCCCACATCATACACTCAATGAAGAGTCTCAAAATTTTCTCTTCCTTAGAGGGATCAATGATAGTCACATTGATGCTTTGGACCTGATGGGAGGAGGAGATATCACCCAAGTTCCTTGGGATGATATTAAGAAGATCTGTCATAACTATTCCAGGGCAACTTCAAAGAAAGGAAGAGGTTACCAATCCTCTATGGGTAAATCATCCACCAATGGAGTTTCAAGGATGGATATTACTCACTTGTTGGAAAATTTCAAGCAAGACATCATAAACAATCTGGATAATCAACTAGATACACTTCAAGCAAAGAAGAAACATAAGGAGGCAAAGTAGATGTTGGCAGAATATTGCCCTCATTGCAGAAAAAAGAAGGATTGCAGATGTAAAATGGTAGCCAACATTAACAACAAGCAGATCCCACCTAAGTTCAAGCCAATCCAAGGTGATGATGATCAATTCTACTACATTGCACAGAGGAGACCATGGGCCCCAAGATAAGGTATGCCACCATATCCATTATCTTTTTTTGGGCCTTATTTCAATTATTATGCATCTGGTAATCAATGGAAACCCCCATACCCATCCAACTATGGAGGATATCCACCTCAGCCCTGGAGCAACCCTCCAAATACTTGGCCCAATCACCAAAACTCTCCACCCCAGTGGAAAATATCTTAGGGGAATTGGCAGCCACCTCCAAGAAACTGGCAACAAACATCCCAATGGAGGGGAGGACAACAATGACCAAACTAAACAACTAGTTACATGCAACCACCTCCACAGCCTCAACAGCCTATCATAATGCCTCCTCCTACTAGTTCAAGTTCTAGCACACCTAGACCTACTCAGTTACTAGCTCAACCCACACCTAACCCAAATAACAAACCACAACAACAACCAGTCTACTCTATAGATCCTAATCAATTCCCTACATATGTTGTGAGTGTGAGTGTGAGTGTGAGTGGAAGAAGAGGAGCATTAGAATGTCCCCATTCAGCCAAGTGTGCCTAAAAATATTCAACTAGTTTAGCAAACTGATCAAGATCCACCATTTCCTCAAAGGTTAGAAGTTGTTAAACAAAAGGAAGAGAAGGAGGAAACAGCCTTTGAAATTTTGGATCAATTGAAACACATATGTGTTAAGATACCTTTGTTTCAAGTCATAAAAGATATCCCCATATATGGCAAAGAAATCAAGGAAGCATGCCTCAAAAAGATAGGGAGGAAAAAGAAAGACCCCACTACCATTCATGTGGTGGGACAATTGGAAAATATCATGCTTGGGAAAGTTACTGTTCCTAAATACACTGACCTAGGTAGTCCTATGGTAGGAGTTGTTATAAATGGAATCCAAATAAAGAATGCTCTAATTGACTTGGGAGCATAAATAAATGTGATGACTAAGGATATCCTGCAACAATTAAATGTTGCAAACATGAGACCTACTCCTACTGTCTTGCAGCTTGCTAATAGTTCCATTGTCAAACTAGATGGTATAGTAGAAGATCTTGTTGTGACTTTAGACTCTTGGGAGTACCCAACATAATTCATGATCCTTTCTCCTAAAGCTACATTGGGAGGGTACCCCATCATTTTGGGTAGATCATGGCTAGCCACAACAGATGCTTACATTGGATGTCGGTCAGGAGACATGACTATTTCTGATGGGAAAAGCACCAAAAATCTTGTTCTCTACCCTCCTGCTCAACCATCCCATGATATAGATAACTCCACATGGCCACATGTTGGAGAAGAGGTCAAGGAAGTCAATTCAGTGGCACAACTCATGATGATAGGTTGAATTCCTTTCATGTAGCTTTAGGAAGAAGATGAAGTGTTGTCCAACATAATTCAGAACCATTGTGAGGTGCATGAAGAGTCATCCACTCATGAATTTGGTTCTGCAAGTCTAGTGAAGACACTTTTTCCTGCTCTTCTTGCAACTAAATTTTATGTAGCAACTGATATGCTTCATACATTGCTACCACATGAACTAAAAATGCCAAGCATTAGTGAAACAACTATGATTGAGTTAACCACACAGGTGCAAGTGTCAAAAGGGAAACATCTAAATATTAACAAGTTGAGTCAAGAGCAGCATTTTTCCCTGACAAACCTATTAAAGATCCATCAGCATGCATTTGCATGGGATTACCATGACATGAAAGGATTGGATCCGAAGCTCTGTACTCATAAGATATATCAGGTTTCTACTGGATGCTATGAAATCAAGTAGACAATTATGTAAATTCTTACCAAATATACGAATTATCATTAGGAAAGGAGGGGTCTCCAACTTCCCTTGGAACAATCCCACAGAAACATTAGCTTGAGCCACTTGGGCCTTGTCCTTGTCATTACTTTTATCTTGTGTTTGTACTTGGTTTTTCCCCTTAGTTGGTTGTTTATCCACTTGCTGATTTTTGTTGGATTGTTGGTTGGGTGGGTGGTCGGGCTTCTTTCCCACAATTTCCCTAACCACGGGCTCATTTTCAAAGACGTCAAATGATGCCCCCTTTGGTTTTGCTTCTTGAGTTGTTTTTGATGGGGTGGCTCCATTCAATGATTGGAAGAAGGCATTCTTGATAGCAGGTACTCTTAATAGCTCAAAGGCTGATAGGCTCACTTTAACCCTCTTCAACTCCTCTACCACATATTCCCCCATTTGTTCAATTTTTGCGTTAGAAGAAGTGCCCTGGGAAGAACTAGGGGGTTGATCTTGAGTCTGATTGGGCTGGCTATTCCTATTAGCATACCGGGTAGGCACTTTGGGATAGGTTGGGTTGTTGCTAGCATTAGGATCAGGTGGAGCATTAAGATTGTTGGGTGGGGTGGAGGTTGTAAATGGACCACGAGTTTTCCAATTTCATAAGTTATAAGGGGTTGCACGTTGGTGGAACATATAGACCTCGTCCTCACATTGCTATTCCTAATCTTTGGGACCATTATCTATTGAATCAAATAACAAAGATAAGAAGCTCTCATTACTTACCTCTTTCACCTCGTCTCCTTTTTCAACGATCTCCTTCTCAGGTGAGTTGCTATCACTTTGCAGGAAAGGAGCTGGTTGACTACCAACACTGAGGAATCATATGGTTCTAATGGGATTATAGCTTTGCATCTTGAACCATCAATAGCATTTTGAACTTCCACTTGGAATATTTTGGCAGTCGTCTGGAACTCCAGACAATCTAGCTTTGAATGCCTATTGGTTTTACGAATTTGACACCATCCAGATAAGGTGTCTTTGGCTAAGTAAACTCCGCTTGTTGATTTGTCTGCACCACTCGGTTGGTAAAAAGGTGTGGGAACACCCCCATTGTTCAACCTGGTATTCCATGTTCTATTTTTCCTTTGGGGTTTCCTTCTTTCGAAATTCAATCATGAGTTTTGGCCTCGTTTATAATTTTGGCTCGAAGATGGCCCTGAATCTCAGTTGTCTCTTTGATAATTGGCTTGAATTCTTTTCTGAGACACTTGCAATTGGTTGTTTTTATTTCTTAAGTGAGTAACCTCAGTGGGTAGCCTCCTCACCATTTCATCCAATTAATCAATCCTCTCCTTGTTTGCACTACTTTGTGTTGGGACTAAATTTTGAAGATAAACAGGATGCACCGGAGGTGGATTCTATTGGGTAGTAGACGCTTCAAAGTTCTGCAGGCACGAGGGGATTGGAGGCTACTGTGAGTAGCTTTTTTTATTTGAAGCTTGCATATAATTTGGCATTGGTGGAGCTTGATTCATTGGTGACCCTAGATGTGGCACAATGGGTAGTTGAGGGACTGGATTCATCAAAGGAGTTTGATAAGCTAATGCTTGAGTGAGTCCATAGATCTAACTTGGGTTGGAAGTAGGCCCCAATAAAGGTAGCAGAACCACAATATGTTGGCCCAAGTCAATGCTTTCTTTCATTGCTTCTGTGTATGCATCCACCAATCTTGCAGGTGATTGATGCATCTGTTTAACTAAGGCTGATGTCAAGTTATCTAAAGCAGCATAATATAATAGTTGGGATGAAGCATCATCAACAACGTAAGGTGCCTATAACTTCACACATGCTCTATGAAATATGTTATTGAATGAGTTGATTGGCCCATTAACTTCCCTCCTTACTGACATGAATTGTTGATACAACTTTGTGGGGTTGACTGGAATCTTAAACTTCTATAGAAAAGTGTCCTCCATGAGGTCCCAAGAGGTGATGGAACCCATGGATAAGTGTATGTACCAATAGAATGCCTCATCCCCAAATGAATAAGGGAAGATCCTGTATGCCACATCCTCATGTTTGATCTGCATATCCTTCAATGTTGTTTGAAAAATCTTGATGTGTTCTTCCACTATTCGTTGTGGATCATTCAGATGAAACTTAGAGCAAAATCCTTCTAGATTTGGCATGTCATGGTAATCATTGAATGACAGTGGTGAAAAATTATTGACCAAGTCATTGGTGGAGGTGGGGTGGTAATGGTTGTGTTGTAGCAACTTGTGGTGGAGGTGGGGCAGTTGTCGGGGTAGTTCCTTGGATGTGGGAGGTGAATGGAGAAATGTTGTTTGGAGTGAGGGAGTGGATGGAGATGAAGGGATGGAAGGAGGGGATGGAGTTGGAAGGATGGGAGGAGATGGAGGTTGAGTGGGTGGGGATGAAGTTCATGCTTCCCCTTTCTCCGCTCTCCTAGCCTTGGAAGAGGTCTTTATCTCTTGGAATTCTCCCTTGTCTGGTGTGGACCTAAGTACTTTATGAAATATTTGAGGAGAGAAGGATCCAATTAAATCCATCTTATCCCAAAGGCCCTCCCTCTAGTGTCAGTTATGTTGATGGGTGATTTTGCACTTTCTCAACACAAACAACACACAAGTATGTTGTCTCTCTTGAAAGATGAAAATCTACAAGTGAGTTTCATAAAATCGTCCCAATGTCTCTCAGGTGTCAAGTCATGACTTGCAAAACAAGCTCAGTTAGTTGATGTGATTTGCTGATAATCACAAGGGGTATTTATGGTTCAATAAGCATGGAATTTTTGGGGTATGCAAATGGAGTTTCATAAATTTTGGAAGTGATGAACAGTAGTTGCAAGTTCAAAACAACAAACTAAAACTCCTTTTATGTCATCATATTTGGCTTTACAATAATGTTGGAACTTCTCCTTAACTATAGATTTTAAAGAAACGTCAAAAGGGAAAAAGGGCTAGAAGTTTCCTAAACCTACAACAAAGTTGAATAGTAACAATAGAGGATGCTACAGTAGACAAACTTCCCAAATTGAATTTTACTTAACCAAGGACAACCCATAGTCTCATAAAATTATTACAATATTCAAGGGGTCTTTATAGATTTTCAGACTGTATATTCACCTATTAAATATGAATAAACAATTGAACTTAGGTGCAACAAAATAAACAAGCTCAGAATAACTTTACACAACAGTTTATCATCAATAAACAACTAAAAGTATGTGTTAGAAATGCATCAAACACTATAGCATACATCCACCATTAAAGCACAACATCAACTACTAACTAATAAAGGAACTCAAACTTGAAATAACAAAGCTGAAATTAGCTATTTGGAGATAGAATCATGCAAACATGGAGAAGAACACACAAGAAACCATTAACTCAATGTTTTCTCATATATTTTTCAACAGCGTGTCTTTACACAACAACTCACCTCCCTTTGAAAATGAGAGGATGCCCCTATTTATAGTTTTCCAAAAGGAGAATGAATGGACAAGATTCATTTAAAATGAATGGCTCAAATTCATTCTAGATTAGGGTTTCACCTACCCCGAATATATTACAACATAAAAATAGACCCTTTTGTCTTTTTCCTATTTTGTATTTTAGTCTATTTTGTCTTTTAGCTACTTCTATCCTTTATGATTATTTTAGCAAGTATTCATCATCTATAATAGGTTTCCCAGCTACCTTTTGTGCAGTTGCATATTCCACAAACTTGTCGATTATAGTTAGTAGCTTCTTTTCTTCCGTCAAGTCACATTTGAAGATCTGGAAGGCAACCCTTTTGAATCCTTCTCTCATCTAATCCTGGTTCCCTATGCATTTTGGCTCGATCTTGATCATCTATTCTAACTTTGTGAAGGCCCTGGTAGCAAAATCCATGAAAACAGTCGACAAAGTATCGTTGGTTCCCTGCTTCATTTTCCTATGAAATTTCTACTTGATCTTTTATGGATCCAACTCACGCAAGGCCCTTTCCAAAATCTCTTTTCTATACTCAAAATTCACTAGCCATGTATCAAGTAGCCAATGATCCTCCTTGGAAAGCTCCAATTCCTTTTCCCAAGTTTCCCGGGAGAGCTTGAGTATGCTCTCCAACTTCGAATATGTTATCTTGTATAGCTTAGGGAACTCCTTGCAGGTGTCCTTATATCCTTGACCTCCTTTTGTACGATTCAGAAGTCATTGTGCATCCTTATTGCGCATTTGAAACCCTTGTTTTCAGTGTTAATTACCCTTTTGAACCAATCTGAGGTAGACTTGGTCCAGTTCCTCATCCTTTCAATTTTGTTCACCTCTTCATTTGAGAGCAAGGCGGGTGCGAGCAATTTCGTTGGAGCTTCCTCTTTTGTTGAAGTCCACTATTTTATGAAGGCAGTCAGCTGGTTGTAGATAAGCAAGGAATGAAGAGAACTTCTCTACCAGAGAAGTGGAAACAAGTAGTCGTCCACATTGTCAAGAATATTACTTGTGAGGGCCGCCAGTCATGCCTCCATTTTGTGCATTTTAAGCTCTTGAACCATATGAGACATGGAAGAAGAATGAACATGCTCAATGTGTTGTATAACCTCCTCGCAATCATGGTAACTAAAACGCAAAATGGTAGGGATAATTTTGTCTCTCACCATTGTTTGATAAAATTGTTTGTAGAGAAATCTTTGCAAGAGGTGTCTGGTATGACATGGGAGGAATTTGTAAACATTGATAAGTTTAGACTAGAAAATGTGCAACCTAGAGGTCAGCCTCAACCTCGTAGGGTTAGTAGGGATGAAAGGGTTGTTAAAACCACTCCTACAGCTTCAACCTTCGGTGCAAACCCTAGCTCAAACCCTCCTACAGTCAAACAAGCTATAGAAATTGGCTCCTCTGAGTTAGAATATTCAAATGAAGAGAGTTCATCCTCAGACCCTGATGTTAATGTTCTTCCCAAAACCCAATTCAAACTAGGGTTGACCTTAGGAGAGAGGAAGCACAAATGAAAGAGGCAGAAATGAGAAAGGGGAAGGCCAAGAAGCAAACGACAGAAAAAGTAACACCAAGCCCTAGGAAATGGAAGGCTAATGACACTGTTCTTCTTGCAGCTGAATAAAAACATAAAATCCCTCCTAAGAAATCAAGACCAGCTGAGCCAACCACTGATATACCTCCAAAGAGAAGCTCTAGACTTAGGAGAACATCTAGGGAGGAGACAGAAGCCCCTATGGGGCAAGTAAATGTTGAAGAAAAAGATATTTTTGAAGAACAAGCAAACATAAGATTAGCAGAGCTTGTTGCTATTGCAGAACAGGTTGAAAATCAAGAGCAAGATGAGAATCAAGAACCCCTACAACCTAAGTAGGATGAACAACCAGAATCACTACAATTGGTGTTGTTTGAACAATAAGAATCAATGCGAAGAAATATTTTGGTAGGTACACATAAACCTCCCACTTTTTCATGGAATATTGTAGCCCCAAAACTATGGAGTGATATGCAAAGGAGAGAGCAGGAGTGGAAAAAGGAAAAATGCAAGCTACATGAAGAGGTTAAAAAGAAAAATGCAGAAATTGAAGAAAAGAATGTGGAAATTGTTTCCTTGAAAGATAAGGTAGATAATGTTGTAGCTTTAGTACCCCAAATGTTGGCATGCAGAACTCCTCCCATAGTATATGCACTGCATTTGAAGGAGCCTTTAAATTATTAAGAATTATTTCAAGTTTGAGCCCTTCTATTGACACTCCACATGAGTTTTTCCAAGCCTACCAATTTTCCCCACTTGAAGTTAAAAATCTGCTTTATGAATTATACTTGCATAATTATGTTGTGACTAATGATCATGATTGGAACCCATTATTGTACATTGGAGATATCCATTTGAGAGCATTTATGTCCTGGATTCATAATGAAATTAGTTGGGGGAAACAGTTTAGAACTTACAGGGAAAGAGAGATTCATACTCCCTTGTCTCTCAGAGTTGAATCTAGTGACCCTACAGACATTTACCAAACATGGCACAGAATTCTTTATCGCCCATGCTACAAAAATAGGATCATGCCTGTTAGGGAAGAAGCCTACAAGGAATATCAGAAGGTAGTTGAAACTACAAGGAAATCAGTAATGGGGTACTTGTCATAGAGGTGGAATAGTTTGATAGATGAGTTGAAACAAGTTGAACCCAACTCTTTGCAAAATTATGTTGTAGCATGCAAATGAGTTGACAGATACATACAGATTGGAAGGATGAGGCAAGAGTATTGGCTTCCATTAACATTTCAGCTACCTACTCTCTTATGGCATGTACTAGATTACAGATATTATCACTATGACATAGCTACAGAAAGGCCAAGCTGGAACAGATTGGAGAACAAGCAAGGATTCTACTGGGACCCCAATTCAGACACTGTAGAGACTGATTTGGGATAGTAGGCAGTTGGTGACTTCAGAGCATTGACTAGGCAAAAGAATAGTGCTCCCTCTATTGGAGGACTAGAAAAACATTAGGTTGGGAGGAAATGATGAGTCCAATTAATGGCTCAATTTTGATAGGGTTTATTATCTATTTGTTGTTGTTACCATAGACTTTGGCACTTGGTTGTTGACATTTTCCATGTTATTTCCTTAAAACCATAAACCTTGGGCATAAGTTTATCCTTGTGACTTTTAATGACATTAACATGCTATGTGAATTATCTATGTTAATTTTACATGTGGTTGAATGGATGTTACTTTAAGGTAATTGTGGATATGCAATTGTTTGTGTGTGTTAATGTCATTATGCAAGCTTACACTAAGATGTTGATGTCAACAAAACTTGCAAAGTGGAAGAAACTCCTGCCAACTGGTCGGTTGCCAAGAGAATAAAAAAGGTGGTAATTAAGAGGTCAAAGGAGGGAAAACTCTCAGTAGAGGGAAACTTACAATGGAGGGAAATTCTTAGTTCAAATAAAAGATTGTAACTACCTTTTAATGGTCATGTTTGTTTGTTGAGAAAATCTAGGCAGTGTGTTGTGCTAGATTCTCATTGAGGCAAGTCTACTTTGACCAAATTTGGCATATGCATAACTTCCTCCCTCTCTTTTTTATGCTTTCAATAAATGCCATCCTCCTATTTTGATGGAGTCAACTGCCTAGGTAGTTAGGGTTAATTAGAAGTTTTTCTCTCTATAAATAATGGTCAAATGCCCCTTTTCATAAGGTTGGATGTTCTGAGATTGTACTTGCATTTTCTAGTTTTAGTAATATAGTCATATTGCTAATATGTTATAATCATGTTTTCAAGAAATAATATGATATTATGATTTGTTGCAACTGAGTTAGCTTAAGGAAGATTCACTCAAGGGGGACCACATGGTGAGAATTCCACCCATTTAGTTTAAAAGTTATTTTCTATTCAATAATTAGTTTCAGTTTCAGCAGTTGTTTGTTCCTATAGCCATTGGAATTATGTTCTATGACTATTCCTGCAACTAAGGTAGACATAGTAGTTTCTTGTATGTTTGCTGAAATTTCTATTTCTATCTTTCATTTCCAGTCCAATTGTTAATGCTTAGTGTAGTTTTTGATTCATGCTCAGTGCTCAAGTTGATTTCTTTCTACCATTTTATTCTAGTACTGTTTCTTTTCTAGTTTATGGATGACTTTAGTGGAGTCCTAGTGCACATACAGTGTTGACCTATTTCAAGTTTACGTCCTTGGGTTGACAATGAAATGACCTTCATGATGAGTAAGATAGCTACTTAGTGCAGATGTCCAATCTCTAAGTCACAACTCTAAGGGCTTAGTTATTAAACCATTAGAGCAGGCCAACAACAACAGTATGAAAGACATGGCAGGATCGAACATGATTGTGAGCATCCTTGAGTAATTTCATCCAGTAGCATCCAACTCGGAGAATTTGATGAGTTGTAGAGGGGCCAGATCCATGACCAATTCTAAACTTGTCATGAAATTCTTTTAGCACTTGAGCTGCTTCTATTTTTCCCAAACACCAAAGGTAAATTCTGTCATGATTTCTTTTGTATAGAATGGCTCCCTTTAGCATGTAACTATTACTTTTTAATCTCAGGGCATGCTTCTAAACTCCTTGCAACTATGGGAGGATTTTATTATTTAGCAAATAATATACTATTTCATCATACCATTCATCTGGGGGAACATCCTCCAAGTGATACTGTTGAACAGTGAGCTCTAGTTCCATTTGTGCCACCGTGCGTGTGAGAGCTTGTCCTCTAACCAATCTCATGGGTTGGATTTCCATGTAATATTCTTGCAGCAATGCGACCCATTTTTCTCTTCTTTCTCCTAGTTCATTTTGCATCAATAGGTTTTTAACTGCTAAGTATGGGACAATAGCAAACACCTTGTTTCTCAGGATGTAATGCCTAAATTTCTTGACCCCCCTCACCTGAAGCATATGCTTGTTTCTCAATATTGTTATAACGCAATTCAACATCCTTTAGTGGAGCACTCATGAAGGCAATAGGGTGTTCATTTCCTTCATCATCCTTCTATTTTAACATGTTGGCACATGAGTGATCTGAAGCAAAAGAGTAGATGTAGAAAGGCTTTAAATAATCTGGGTTGACTAGCATTTGAGCATCTGTAATAGCCATGTTTGGATTCTAACGTCCACTCTACTTTGGCATCTTGCTTGAGCATGGTGTTCAATGGCATAACTATTTATGCAAAGCATGTGATGAACTTCTTGACAAAGTTGATCTTCCCAAAGAAATATTTCATCTTCTTTTTGTTGCCTAAAGGCTGAATTTTCAAAATGGCCTGTATACGCTCTAGATCTATGGATATACCCTTCTCTAAAATCATGTGTCCTAGCATTTTTCCTTATCTTACCCCAAAGATACATTTCTTTGGGTTCAATTAGATTCCAAATTCTCTGCACTTTTGAAACACTTTGCATAAGTCGAAGATGTGATCCCCTCTTTTCTTTGAAAACACCATAAGATCATCCATGTATATGCTGATGCATTTTTTGATGAGGTCCTTGAAGGCTATGTCCATAGCACACTGAAATGTTGCACCTGCATTGATCAATCCAAACGACATCCTTCTATAAGCAAACATTCCCCATTTTGTAGCAAATGTTGTGTTGTGCCTATCCTTGTACTGTACCATTACTTGATTATATCTAGAATTGTTGTTAAGAAATGACATCATTTGCAAACCATTTACTATTTGTAGCACTTCATCCAGTGAGGGTGCTAGATAGTTATCCTTTTTAGAAGCTCTATTTAGGTTCCTAAAGTCCACGCATAACCTAATTTCTCTGTTTTTATTTCTAATTGGAACCAAATTGGCCTCCCATGTGGAATGTCTGATAGGGAAAATAATGCGGGCTAAAAGCAGCTTTTGCACTTCCTTGAAAATAATAGGTTCTAGCAGCACATTGATTGGGAGTTGATTCTGCCTAAAAGGTCTCACATCTGGCTTGAGGGGAATGACATCAGTAAAAATTGATGTATCATACATCTTAATGTCTTCATATCCCCAAGCAATCACATCATGATATAGATATAGATTGCACCTGAGGATCAAGAAAAGACAGCCTTTATCTATCCATGGGGGACTTATGCCTACTTAGTACTTCCATTTGGTTTGTGTAATGCACCTGTAACTTTTCAAAAAGCAGTCATTAGTATATTTTTAGATATCTCACATGACTGTATGGAAATCTATATGGATGATTTTACTACCTATGGCGTTGATTTTTTAGAAGCATTAGAAAATTTAAGGAAAGTTTTGTAGAGATTTGAGGACCATAATTTATCCTTGAACAGTGATAAATGCTTCATGATGATGCAGGAAGGAGTAGTCCTTGGCCACTACATCTCTAAAAAAGGAATTCAAGTGGACTCAGCCAAGATTGAGGTGATTACCAATCTTCTTATTCCTGCCAAACAAAAAGATGTTAGAATTTTATTGGGACATGTAGGATACTATAGGCGCTTCATCAAAGACTTTCAGTAAAATGGTAGCACCATTATACAATCTTCTCACTAAAGATGTTGAGTTCCAGTGGACAAAGGACTATGACAAAGCATTCTCTGATTTGAAAGCAGCTTTAACCCATGGTCCTGTACTCAAAAGCCCTAATTGGGAGCTTCCTTTTCATATTCATATAGATGCATATGCTTATGCTATTGGAATTTTCTTAGGATAAAAAGAGGGAGAAATTGAGAATGTAATCTATTTTTTCAACAAAAACCTATAAGGGGCTGAGTTTAATTACACAGTGACAAAGAAGGAGCTGTTGGCAGTCATCTATGCCCTTAACAAGTTTAGACATTACATAACAGGATATCAGATCTTTGTTCATATAGACCATGCAGCCATAAGATACCTCATGAATAAGCCCTTGATTTGAGGGAGGCTAGCAAGATGATTGTTGTTGATGCAGGAATTTGACATCACCATTGTTGACAAACCAGGAAAGGTAAATATTGTAGCAAACTTCCTTTCTAGATTGACTACATCAGAAGACACTCAAGCCATCGATGACTCCTTCCCTAATGAACATTTGTTCTCCATTAGTGTGCATACACCCAGGTATGCTGATATAGCAAATTATATGGTTACAGGGAGAGTTCCTCCTCGTTTCTCTCCAAAAGAGAGAAGGGTGCTCATTGAGAAAAAATTTCCTTTCTCATAGATTACAGGATGTTTATTCTAGATTGGACTAGACCATGTAATGAGAATATGTGTAAGGGAGGATGAAACATATGATAAATTACATGCATGTCACAATGAACCCTGTGGAGAGGATTTTGTAGTTAAGAGGATAGCAATGAAAATTATTAATATAGGATATTACTGGCCCACACTTCATAAGGATGCAGGAAAGTATATTGGGAAGTGTGATAGGTGTCAAAGGATGGGTTGGCCAACTAAATTTGATGAGATGCCTCTTTACCCCCAGGTAGTCATCACTCCATTTGATAAATGGGGACTTGATTTTGTAGGTCCCATTGATCCTCCATCAAATGGAAAATCTTACATCTTGGTTTGCAGTGATTATGTGACCAAGTGGGTTGAGGTTAAAGCTATGAAACATGCCAGAGATAAATTTTTTTGTTGTAAAATTCCTCTATGAGGAAATCTTCACTCGTTATGGGGTTCCAAGGGAGATAGTGACAGATCAATGGGCTCAATTTACATCAACCCTTGTCACAGCATTAGTCAATGAATATAATGTGAGGCACAAGAAATCTACCCCCTATCACCCTTAGGCCAATGGCCAGTCTAAGGTGACCAATAGGGAAATAGAGGCTATCTTGACCAAAATAGTGGTTGTTCAGAAAAAAGATTGGGCAAATAGGTTGGCAGAAGTTGTTTGGGCTTATAGGACCACTTGGAAGACAACCATTGGTTACACTCCTTTTGAATTACTGTATGGGAAGACAACCATGATGCCTATTGATTTTAAGCATAAAAATCTTAGGACTGCACTAGATCTTGGGATAGACATATTTGAGGCACACAAGGACATAACCATGTAGTTGAATGGTTTGGATGAGATGATAAAGTCAACCCTTCATCATACTGAGATATTGAAAATTAGAGGGTCAAATGGCATGAAAAATACATAAAAGAAAAGCAGTTCCAACCAAGTGAATGGGCACTCCTTTATGACTCCAGGTATCAAGATAATGCAAGAAAACTGCAGACCAGGTGGTTGAGACTGTATGAAGCTATAGAAGTCTTCTCCAATGGTTTTGTACAACTCACAACCATTGACCCTATTAGATTCAAACTCTTGGTCAATGGTCATCATCTTAGATTATATCATAAGCTAGCTTCCAAACAAGAATTCATGTAGCAATTTATTCAACACCAAACCTTCAAACTTCCTACAGCCAAAGGAAGTAGACTTAGTGTCCCTCCTTCTGACTAATCCAGGTATGCATGCAATCACATCATAATAAAGATTTCCACTTTTGTGGGAATCCACTTCTCCATCAATAAATCCATCTACCCATCCATCTCCATCTTCGCTCTCTTCCATCACTTCATTCCATCACCACTCATTAATTTCTCTACTGTACTTTTAAAGGTAACCAGTACTTTCTCCACATTCCTTGCAAAAGATACTCCAAGTTTTCAGGTACGTGTGTGACAATCTATTATATCTTAATTATCTTTAGTGCATTTATTTAATTACTATAAACTAATGTTGATATTTCACATAGCATATAATTGTACTATACCCTATCAAATCATAATTACCACCCAACCTATGTGGACACATGCTCTAATTTAGGTTGGGGGAGAGTGTCGACCCACATATCCACATGTCATACATGTTAGCAAATTTGAAATGAGCCAATTTGAATGAAATAGTTGAAATGGCGACTTGCATGTGTGAAATGACACTGAACTGCCGCCATTTTTCTTGATGATACCCTTCATTTATGTTTCTTTATTGCTTTATTCATAATCTTAAACATCACCAAAAAGTTAAATTTCATATGACATTGGTGATAACACTACAAAGGAGTTGTAGGAAGAAGAAGGAATTGGGTTTTCAAAGAAAGATTGCAGGAAGGGAAATTTCATAGAAGTGTTTGCTTGATTGTGGGAAAAGACAATGGGCAGATAGTTGATTAGGAATGAACCTACAGTTCATGATGTGATACTGCAAGATACACTTTCTTTGGCCAAGTTCAGGAATTGTGGATGGTTGGATTATTTCTTGAAACTTGACAGTTTCAATGAAGACATTGCACTAGAATTTGCATGGAAACTCTCTAATGGGAAGGAAATAGTAAAAGGGCTATAGGTGATAGCTACTAAGGAGAGAATTGCAAAGGTAACAGGTTTTCCTAATATATAGTATATATTCTTCAATACTAGTCTCTAACACTCACTAACTTGATGCTGCAAGGAGTTTCCAAATAAAATGTTCAAAGAGTCGTATGTAATAATTTGTGTGAACCAAATTAATGCTTCGATGCTAGTGAACTACTTGGCAGAATGCCTCCAAGAAGTGCAATTGCAATAATCACAAATTAAACATGAAATATAAAAAAACAATCAATCACGAGCAATTAGTTAATGTGGAGCCAAATCCTTCAATGAAATGCAAACTCATATATGCAAAATGTCAGAGCCTTAACAAGGCACAAGAACTATTTGATAGAATACCTCAATTGAAATGGCATTTCATGAAATGTGATACCTTGTAGATTTAAATGCAAGCTAGGTACGTAACAACCTATTACGATATTTAGGCAAGTGAAATTAGAAGGCATAAAACCAAACTCAATGACATTTACCAATGTCCTCATGTTTACTAAAATGGAAGCTTTAAAGTTGGATATGGAGATCCATTAAGAAATAATATAATTTTTTTTTTGGGTCAAATATTGTAATTATGCATGTATTTATAGACATGTATGAACATTTGGATGAATACATGGCATATGAATTGCTAGATAAAACACCTCAACAGGATGCGGTTTCATGAAATACAAAATTCATAGGATATGTACAAAATGGTTATGTTGAAGTCTTAGATATTTCATGTACATTCAATTGTGATACATTAATATCATTATCAAATTGTCATTTATGTATGTCAAGTTTGTCAAAATCCAACATTCTTTTCTAATAAAACCATAAATTGTGTCAAAATTTAGAAAGTCAAATTATAATTGTTTGTAATTTATTCATCAATTTTAATTTTAAATAATTAATAACCAATAATTTATTATTGATTATTATTTAATAATTTTAACTAGAATTGTTATTTAAAATTGATATTGTTTTATTAGTATCTAATTTTATTAAAAAATAATTCTAAATATTAATTATAAATAATTTATTATTAATATATTTATTTCTAAAATTAAAATTGGTTTTATTATTGTCTATTTTTTTTAAAAAAATAATTGAAACTAAATATTAATTATAAATAATTTATTATTAATAAATTTATTTCTAAAATTAAAATTGGAAAGTTATCTTTAATAATTCAAATTATTAATATTTATTAAAATCTTAAAGCTAAAAACTTAAAAATTTAAATATAACAAAAGCTTATTACTTTTAACATATTTTAATAGTTAATCATACACGTTGTGAAGGGGGCAACAAATTTTAAGAATTACTCAATACAATTTATGATTCCCTTCTCCGTTGAGTTTTCCCACCTGACACATGTGGGATTAAGAAACCAACTTGTTTGAACAATAGATGGAGAGAAACTATATATGATGATCCGCTCGCTGCACCATGAAAAATAATGCAAAGCATGCTCATTCCATGGTTGCCGATGAAACTTTTACAAACACAGTGGCTTCCAATCTGCAGATTTTGAAGTTCTCATGGTAACATAACTGAGACTATGGCGAAGGACACAAATGTGAAACGAAAAAAGACAAATGCAAAAAGGGAAACGGTGAGGGCCATCGGCAAAGGTCAGAATTAAAGACGCAGTGGGCCCGACCACCTAAGGAGTGTACCCTTAGAATGTTCCGGTTAAGCCCGGCCATGAAGAAGGGGGCATACAAAAATTAATCTCTTACAAGGATCAAAATAAAATGAAGCTCTTAATTTCCCATTCAATGAATATTTAGGTAAATTGTGGAAGCTAACATTTCAATCCTTTGCAGATAATTTGATTAACCAAACCTATAGACGAAGAGGTGAAGGATCTCAATTCCAACCCTGGAGCATTGGAGCTCGGATATGCCATCTCTATAACCATCAAATTCCCATTTGGATTCAAACAACAACATATCGAGAAGACTTTGGAAACTCCTCTACAAGAGCTCTTGGAATCTATGGACCCTATAAAACCAAAACTCAAAGGATTATTTAGAAAGAACCATATCTAGTTGTTCATCCTTGCAATATGGGACCTCTTGAGTTGCACGATGATTACAATTGTCCAAGATGTGTGCATAGACAAATAAGTGAAGATGATTCTTAATGATTTAGTATGTGAATCATCAGAGTAACATTGTACTCCATTATCAAACATGGGAGTGGACTTAACTGCTGATCAAAAGGGTAAGGTTACCACCTTAAAGTAACCACGAGTTAAATTTCTTGTGATAAAAAAGTTTGCTGTATGAGCTTTCGGCTATAAAGCTCTTTTGCTCTGTTGCCTGTCATTCTTGGTTCGAGAATATTCTTTTGTAAAAATAAGTGGAAGGTATTTCTATATGTTTGGTTGATCTTCATGGAACTCAAACCATATTCTTCTCCCGACTATTGAAAAGGCAGTGGAATACTTCTATAAAAGGATGCCAATCACTCATAATCGACAAGAGTGTGGTAGGTAATTGAGTCTGAAGGTATGTCTAAGTCTTAAGTCTTAGGATAGGATCTCTAAGATCTATGTATGCTCTTTGCATATGCACCTAGTGTTATCATCCTTATATCAAAATAGATTTTGGAAATAGGTTTTAATAGTGCACTATGTAAGCAAGTAGCTCCACACTATATAAAAATCTACATCTAACATTTGTATGCTGCAATACTGGAAAGGGTCAGGATCACAAGCTATTATGATCCTAGTGCCATTGTAGGGAAACTTTAAGCATTGATGGTACATGGATGGGACAATCTTCATTGCATGGATCCATGGTCGGTCGAGGAGATTATAAGGGAGATCCAGGTCCAACACTTGGAATATGGTATCTAGTATAGTGAGCCCAACTTTGATTGGTAGTGATATGACACCATTGGAAGAGCACTCTTCATCATCATAGGCCTTTATGATAATACTCTTTATTGTGTCCATGCAAGCTTTAAATAATCCTAATTTTGTAACCAATTTAAGAGTGCAAATATTCAATCTCGCTCCACTGTCTACCAAGACTCATATGATTTTATGCTTATTCACATAGACTTCTAGGTGTAAGGGGTCGTTATGATTGGACTTTTGAAATGAATAGTATTGGTCTGAAAAGGTTGTTGGAATATGACTTTGAGAGATCATTTTTGGCTACTTGTGTTGTCATTGATGGCAACTGGAGTCAGTAGTATGGTCCGTAGTGTTAGTATCGCTCCTACCATAAAGGAAAGTAAGATTCTGTAATCTATCGACATAAAGAATGAAGAGAAGAACATCCAGTTGATAAGCTGATCTAATCACTTCACTGGATCACTATTTTGTGGTGTGGATCTCCAGGGAAGTCTTCCTAGCATGTATACTATCCTATTGGTGAGTTTTGTGGTGTCGCATTAGTTGGAGTTCGAGTTAAGAGGTTCGGTAGTATGGTTCATGGTTTATTCTCTCATTTTGGCCGACATGTTTTATATGGCGTATCATGGATGTATAAGGAGTATGTCTTTAACTATTTCTTATGTTTGGAATTTTGATTTGGGGTCCCTGCTATAGTCTAGCTAACTTGTACGGGTACGCATCAACTCTAATTAATGATTTGAGCCGACATAAGCAAGAATATTATATTTTTTTGTGAAGCCGACATACAATGAATTCCTGATTAGCGGGTATATAAAGGAGATCAATAATCATTTTGAAGTGAAGTAGTGTGGTGGAGATAGAAGTGTATGTGTATCAAGAATAGAGAGAAAAAAAAGATAGATTAATTATTTGAGGGCAGGAAAAGTCTTGTATGATAAGCAGAGCAAAAGTGCGAACTGGTCAAAAGATCTAGAATCTGATTATGAGCTTCATTGGAACTGAATCCAAGCATTTGTAGATGCTGTATTCTCAGTTCAAAATTTTGTTGTAATTTCAATTATACTTTGTAAAGCAGTGAGCCTTTCTCTCTTGAGCAGTGAGCTCTAGGCAGTGTGCCCGAATGCAAGTGCATTCCCCTCTTTTATCATACTTTTAATAGAGTATACATTGTGGATTAATCTCCACCATGGTTTTTCCCCTAACAGGCTTTCCACGTAAATTTTTTTGGTGTTATGGTGTTCATTAATGTGATTGCTTGTTTCCCTCTGTTTATATGCTGTGAATGTTGTTTTAAGTTCAATTATTGCTGTTGATAGTTCTAGATCTTATTTGAAAGTCAAATATTATGGAACACTGATTCACCCCCCCTCTCAGTGTTCCTAGTGTCCAACAATTGGTATCAGAATAAGTTCCTCTTCTAGAGTTTAACAACTTGAGGTGGATCTTGAATTACAATGGATGCTAGTGGTCTTCAACAACAGCTTATGGTGGCACTTGATGATCTTGATCAGTCTAAAGCAGAGGTCATGGAACTAAAAGCAAATCTTGTGGTTGCCAAAAAATTCATTCAATCATTGAAGGATAAGATAAATGAGTCAAGGGAAAAGAGGAAGGAACTATGTGATCAATTGAAGCAAAAATAAAGCAAAGGTCCGAATGATGTCCATCTGAATCAAACCCTAAGGGAAATAACAGAAGAATGTGAAAAGCTTGCTAAGGACAATACAACTCTAAAGCTTGAAAAGGAATTTGTGGCGAT
>VDFB02340723.1:0-16776 GCA_007258455.2 Sequoia sempervirens | reverse complement strand
ACCCCAAAAGGTAGAAAAGAGATTGAAGTTGTAGGAAAAAACTAAGGAAAACTTTAATCAAAAGGCTCGACTATTGAGGTAACTCAATTCTTGAAATAGTATTGATATCACTATTATGTCTTTTCATTGTGTTAGCTAGTGTTAATCACTTCATTTGATGGTAGAACTCTATGGAAAAATGAAGAATATTGACTACCTCTATAGTTTTGTGTTTTCATTGATGTCACCATGTTGTGAATTCAAGTTTAAGATAGTGCTTGATTTAGTATTTTGATCCAGTATCTGAACTGATACTTGAGCTTTACTCTTTGGTATTTAAGTTAGAATTTCTCTGCATTTAGTAGTTGATGCTTGTGGTTTTAGGAAATGGATTGTAGATGTAAGGAGCACATACTCTTAAGATCTCGCGTATTTGGTGCTCATACATAATGTTTATTGATCTTTTGCATTGAAGTCTATTCCTAGCAAACTTCTTGGGGAAATTGTGTTTCGATGAAATTTTCTATATGGATCTATATGCAACCTATTTTAAGTCCTTGCTGACATAATGTAGCATGCTAGAAGTTTGAATTATCTTCTTGAAATATTTTGTGAATATTTGGAGCCGACAGTCAGTATTTTTGGTAAATATGGAGTGCATCTAATTAGCCCGACCTAATTGATGCTTGTGGGAAAGATCAGATATATAAATGAATATGGTGGAATTTTTTTGAAATAGAGAGATAGCGAGATAGAGACAAAAGAATAGTAGAGTGAGCAAAAAGATGATGTGTGTTAAATCAATCTTTTGAGCATCACTGGAATTGCATCAACACTGGTTAGGTGCACTATTAGGACAGTGAGTCCTTTCAGGGCAGTGAGCCTTTTATTTTGAAGTTTGAACTACTTTATATTGTCAGCTAATCCTCATCGTGGTGTTTCCCTCGAGTTTTCCATGTAAAAATCTAGTGTTTACTATGGTAAATTACTTTTTGCTATCTATTTTTTATGCTCATACTTAATGATAGAAATGTGGTTACAAAATTGATATGTGTTGATGGTTTTAAGTTTTAATTCTAGGACAACTTATTCACCCCCTCCTCCCAGTTGTCCTACATCTTTTTAACATTTGGTATTAGAGCTTTGGTTCCTTGGTGTAGAGCTTAATCGCTTAAGGAGGTTCCCAATGGTTGATCAGATGGATGACAAAGGAGAGCTCCAAACTTCTCTTAAAGATATTAATAGATTTGAAACTGAAAATATTGACCTGAAGGAGAATCTAGATGAAGAAAATGAATGTGTCTAGAAGTTGAAAGAACAATTAAAGAAATTCAAGGAAAGGCACAAGAAAGTGAGCGAGTAGTTGAAACAAGAGATAATTGGATTGAAAGTGATAGTAGAAGAAAAGAAGAGAATTGAAGAATGTTTGAATACAATGGTGTAGAACAAATTTGAAGAATGCTCTAAACTTGAACATGAGGTAGTAAACTTGAGAATTGAACTAGAAAAGGAAAAGCTCTATGAGAATAATTTCAAATCAAGTTTTGATAAGCTTGGAGAATTTATTGTTGGATAGAAACCAAATAAAGAAAAAATTGGTCTAGGAAATGATGCAGGTGAAAGTTCTAAGGACAATAAGAGAATGTAGAACAAAGGAAAGCAGAAGAGAAATTCAAGAAATTTTACAAGGAGACCGCCTGTGAGGCAACATAATGCACAAAGGTATCCCTCTTTCAATGTTATTTATTTCTTCTATAATAAATATGGTCACAAGGAAACAAAATGTAGAAGCAGGAATAATCAGTTTTCTAGTCCCTTCACTAGACAATGTTTTGAATGTAAGAAGATTGGACATAAGGATACTAAATGCAGATCTTAGGTGAGAATGGTAAGTCAAGTAATGAGGAACAAATTTAATGAAGGAAGCATGGATCAATTCCTTAATGGCTATTGATATACTTGCAACAAATTTGAACATAGAGAAAATCAATGTAGATCAAGAGGAAATGGAGGACACAGTAATCATAAATGTCATTTGTTATAATTGTAATAAACTAGGACATGTTTCAAAGGTTTGCATAACTAAGAAAGGAAAGGAGACTACTCCAGTAGAGAAGAATGACCCGGTAAAGAAGGTTTACAAAGAAGAAATAAAGCAAGAGATGAATAAGATCTGGACAAAGAAAGAAGAAGAAAAACTTGAAGCTATTGATGCGGTTGTGCCCTCATCTTGTATGGAAAAATCCTCCAGGAATTAGATCAAGCATGGTCTTACGGGAGCATTATTAGAAAATCATAAAACCACCTAGATATATGGCATGTAGAGGTTGGAACAAGGATGAGATGAGAAGAATTAAGAATCAGAGGTTCTGGAAAAAGAGCTAGTAGAAAACATGCTATTATAATGATTTGTGGACCAAATTAGGGTTTTTCGTGTTGAGAAAAATGCTTTTAGTAGCTTTTTGATATTTTCCACAGTTAATGTGATTAGGGTGTGTTCGATGAATTTTAAGTTGAAGTTTGTGAATTATTTTGGTTAATTGTGCATTTGGAGAACTTAGAAGGTGCCCTGGAGTGATCTTGATGCAAGCGTGAAGCAATTCTAAAGGGTTTCAAAGAAATTGACTCAGGTAATCTCAATTTCATTTCTCTATTTGCAGAAAGGGGAAGAAGGAAAAATGAAGTTTTGAAATTGATGAATTAGAGGAAATGTAGAGATGGACATAGAATTGAGTGATTTCATTCCTCTGAAGTGGAAAGGAGTGGAGTTAGAAGAATTCAATCATAGAAAGATGAAATAAATGGAGCTAGGGCTAAGAAAAAGTGAATTATAGAACATCAAAACCCTAGGTATGGATTTGTGGAGTGAATTTTTGTGGGTTGTCGAAAAGGAGTTTATTTTGTTCCTATTGAGTTGTTTCAAGGACATAAGTATTGTATTAGAAAAACTCTACCTAGTTACAAAGGAAGTGACTGAGGCGATAATTAGCTTATCTAGTATTGGAGATCTTCTTGGAAGGAAAAATATAAAGTACAAAGATGTGAAGGAATTGACCAATATTAGCAAACAGCCACAGGATATTTTGATAAACATACTCAAAAATTTGGTTGTAAAGTATGTTGCGTACGACATTTCTTACAAGATCTATTTCTGAAATCATGAAGGTTCCATATCAACAAATGTTGTTTACATTACACATATGATGGTAAAAGAAAACAAGAAATTTGATTTGTGTAGCTTGTTACTTGAAAATATTTTTGAAAATGTTCGTATGTCGATAATTAAGGGTTATCTCTTTCATTTTGGATCTCTGTTGGTTTGCTTGGTGTTTTAATTTTTTTGTTACCTACCAGGAAAGGGTAATGTGGTATAGGAATATGGGATTCCTATTGGAAAATAGTTGTATAGATATCTGGGAGCATTGGAAGAAAATGAAAGTATGTGTAAATCCTATTTCACATCCTTGAAAACAAATCTTTGCTCTGGTGTTGCTACTTCGAGTCAATTTAAGGTTGGCTCTTCCTCTAGTAAAAAGGGATTGGAGGTTTTCATTAGTGACTCCCCTCTAGAATCAAAGAAGAGGAAAGTTATAACTAAAGATATCATTGACATCTTGGAAGAAAAGGAGAAAGTATCATATGATGACATCCAGTCTATGATTATTGAAGGGAAGATGAAGAAGATTGGTGAATTATGGAGTGCATCCTATCCTATTTATAGACTGAATATTGATGATGCTTTGGTAGAATATTTACTTCAAAAAGGTATTAGAGTATCATTTATTTTTTATTTCTTGCTAGAAAATCTAGTTGAAATTGTTGAGGAGAGAATGTTGCTTGAAGGTCCAGTAGGACACAAATTTGAAGCTCTGGTTGAAAAGAGGTGTGTTAAAGCTAAAGGGAGACTATCTGAACTGGTTGTGGAAACAAAGAAATGTATTAAGGAAATTTTTGATACTTACAATTATTGTCTCCAGTGGCCTATTGTGGTAGATAATTTTAGGAGTAAAATTGAAGCAATTGAAACTAAAAAGAACAATATTGGAAAGAATTTTGACATCTTTGAAGACAAAGACGGAAAGCAAAGATTGAGATTTGGTGAACTTCAGGCTGAACTGGTTGTTGTACAAAGACAAAGAGATGATGTGATGAAATCCTTTTGGTTTTTGAAGGGAATTGTTGAGGTCCGGTTAGAGCATATTTCCATAATCCTTACTGACTTGAAGATGTTGAGAGACAAAGATCATATTGGTCACCATCTTTTACTCTATTGGGTATTTGCACAAGAATGGATTCAACTTCTTTTAACTGGAAGAAATTGTGTCTAGCTCTTGAAGAAAGGTACAAGAAAGTGTTTTAGGTGAAGAGTGTTATTATTACTTGAATCCTGAGTGCTAATTTTCTGTTGTTTTTGCTAAGGAGAAGAAGTGGAAAGAAAAGTTAATGTTTGAAATTTTTGGATGGTTGGAAGTTTTTGATGGATTAAAATCTCTTTTATTTTTTATGTCACCATGTTTAAATTTCTATTTATATCCTTTTTGGCCACCCTTTTCCATTGATGTCAAAGGGGGAGAGAGAGTATGGGGAGAGTTTTGAAGAAGAAGTTTTCACATGTTTCCATCAATGATAAAGGTGGAGATTGTTGGAAAAATGAAGAATATTGACTATCTCTATAGTTTTTTGTTGACATTGATGTCACCATGTTGTGAATGGAAATTTAAGATAGTGCTTAATCCGGTAATTTGATCCAGTATATGAATTGGTATTCATTTTTTACTCTCTGGTATTTTAGTTCTCATTTCTCCATAGTTAGTAGTTGATGCTTGCAATTTTGGGAAATGGCTTGTAGACATCAGGAGTGCATGTACTCTCAAGATCTCACATTTTTGGTGCTTGTACTGAATGTTTATCTAGTTGACTTCTTGGGGGAATTGTGTTTCAATGAAATTTTCTATGAGGATCTATGCGTGACCTATTTTAGATCCTTGCTGACATAGTGTAGCATGCTAGAGGTTTGAATTATCTTCTTGAAATATTTTGTGAATATTTGGAGCTAACATTAAATATTTTTGGTAAATATGGAGTGCATCTAATTAGGTCAACCTATTTGATGCTTGTGGGAAAGATTAGATATATAAATGAATATGGTGGATAGATTTTGAAATAGAGAGATAGCGAGACAGAGGCAAAAGAATAAAAGAGTGAGTGAAAAGATGAAGTGTGTTGAATCAAAATTTTGAGCATCACTAGAATTGCATCAACATTGGTTAGGTGCACTATTCTCAGTTCATTTCAACTCTAAATCCCAATTTTGTTTAATTAATCCTTTTATTAGGAAGTGAGCCTCTCTTGTAAGTAGTGATATTTTGTATTAGGATAGTGAGTCCTTTCAGGGTAGTGAGCCCTTGGCAATGATCCTTTATTTTTAGTTTTGAACTACTTTATACTGTGAGCTAATCCTCACCATGGTTTTTCCCTTAGGTTTTCCATGTAAAAATTTGGTGTTTACTATGTCAAATTATTTTCTACTATCTATGTTTTATGATCATACTTAATGACAAAAAATGTTGTTATGGAATTGATGTGTGTTGATGGTTTTAAGTTTGAATTCTTGGACAGCTAATTCAGCCCCCCTCTTAGTTGTCCTGCATCTTTTTAACAGAACTAAAAGTATCATGGCATACAAAGTTATTGTCTGTCTGTTTAGCTTGGGTTGATAGTATAGAATGGTGAGTACCCTTTGGGGGATTTGCATGGCCTATAAATTTCTCATGTTAGTATCTTAAATAGAGCCATTCAACTAGTTGTGCTAGTCTGAGGCATCAAAATGAATGAAGCGACTATTAAGAGTGTTTGCTCAATAGAGTAAGCCATACCTTGGCTATCAAAAATCATATTCTGATTTACTCTAAACCATTTGGTGTTGATTATCTTTAAAAGAAAATGATTTCCATTATTGACGTAGCCAATAATGGTAAAGAGGTAAATTGTTCTTTTATTCAAGAATGTGGTAAACATATTTGTATAAGAAGAAGCCCCCATTTGAAAAATCAATGGGATTCTAGAGAAGGTTTTTTTGTAAACTTATAGAGATCAATCCTCATAATCGATAGTATATTTTATTTGATTTAGTATAAAATATGAGTCCATATGATGTATAGAGAAACATGGATTAAGGCATAAGCCAGTATACCCAAAAGGGTAATTTCAAATGAAAACTTGAGGTTAAGATAGGAAGTACCCAACCATAAAAATGGGTTGAAATCTAGACTAACCTTGGTTTATTTGATGCATTTTGGGTAGGAAAAAGTATTGTTGATCTTGAAACCTCTTTGTTTTCTTAAGAAATTCACCGAACATCATGTCAAACTTGGTTTCTTTATAATAATAAAGTTTCTCAAAGAGATTCCAGTGATGAGGGAGTTGAAGATCTGGATTATAGACATTGTGTTTTTAAGGTTGAAACTATGCTATCTTTTTTCTTATTTTTGTTCATGTTGGACAAACTTGTTCAGTATTAAATGGTGAAAATTTACTTGTAAGTGAATATGTATCATTTAAACATCTTAAGCTTAGAAAAATGAGTAAACAACATTAATTGTATCTAAACATATTTTTTTAGTTTGAAACATAAATTTATTGATGCAAAGAAAAGTTATTCTTTACCAAATAACTTCGTTTTGTTGAAAAGTTATCATTATAGCTTGAAACAACTTTTCTCTATAAATTGGTTAGCGTTTAAACAAATTACTTTATAACTATTTAGTAGGAAACAAAACTTATTCTATTCAAACAATTAATTTTCATATGAAAACAACTTGTTTTATGAATGTTTAGTAGGAAACATTACTTTTTTTTATTAAACAATGAATTTTCATATGTAAATAGCTTGTTTATGACTATTTAGTAGGAAACAATACTTGTTTTATTTAACATTGAATTTTTATATGTAAACAACTTGTTTCATGACTGTTTAGTAGGAAATAGTGCATGTTCTATTTAAACAATGAATGTTCTCATGGAAACATCAATGTTGGAATATAACAATATGTGAGAAACTGTTAGCATATACTTGCTTAGATTATTTATTTTCACAAGAAATTTCAAGGGAATACTTATTTAAGTTTGCAATCTAAAATTTATAATTATTTTGGAACATATGCACAAACTTTTAAACATTAGTAGGAACTGATATGTGTATGCACATACACATACTTGTGACATACCTTGTTTTTTTTTTAGTACATTTACAATAAGGAAAAATGCTTATGATGATAAGTAAAAAATGGTCATAAGAATGATATGATTGATTATTGAAATGCTTCGTGAATCATCAATTTTGATTTTCTATTTAGAGTATAATTTTATATTCGGTCTCTTCTTTGAAAGAAAATTATGAAAGAATATTTTAAGTACTTGAACAAAAAAATGACACCTTAGTTTATTAGAGCATCTATGTGTAGTTGTTGCTAGAGGGTAGATACTTGTTATAGTAGAAAGTTACCTTTTGGTATGGGTGTCAAAATGGATTATAAAGATTATAGGTTAGCTTTACTAGAACCTATCATTTTATTTTGTTGCAACACACTTATTACTCTTGGCTAAGAGATATTGTACATTATGTACGTATGAATGAAATCTGTGATTTCACTCTCTACCATTCCTAGTGATGGGTAGAAAATATGGATACATTAGAGATATCAATCTTTCTCCACTAATCATTCACTATTGTCCTAGGGGTCCCAATTGGACTGACTAATAGCCTCACAAGGTGAGTCAATTCACAATTAGGAAGGTCCTAGGAGGGGTTCTATGAGTTCTAAGGGGTTCACCACCAAGCAAATGCTTGGAAAAGATAAATGTTTGAAAACACAGTGTGATACATAAAATGACCTAAAATTATGAATGTAAGCTAAATGAGAGATGAAATAATGAAATTATGCAATAGGGGGATAGTATGTGTGTACCTGGGAAGTATGGAGATACTGTGAGGATTCTAGAAATGCAAAGAGGCTATTCAAAAATTCCAGAGAGGACTAAGATGCCTAGAATGGCGTATTATTCCCACTACTTTTTTTTGGGCCAATACGGATTCTTCAGATCACAGAATGGTATCTTGGAAAATCTCAAAAAAATAAGCCTAGGAGGACTAAAACTCCCAAAATTGCGTATCAGACCCATTCTAAATTTTTCTAACTCCAAATAGGATCCTGTGCTCCAAGGTCTACACTAGCTTCTCTTCAGATCTTAGGTTTTGAATCTTTCAAATGTGGCCTGTAGGTGAGTTTCCAAGAAGATGAAAACTTTGGAAATGCAACTTTTCAATCTTCTCATCCAGATGATCTTCAATTATTTAACCTATATCTACAAATACAAACACATAAGCGGGAAAAACTTATTGATTTTTAGTAAATGGGGGTTTCACTTGGTCAAACCCCTTGTAGGTAATTAAAGAAAATGATGAAATGAATGAAATGAAGCATGAATATGAAATATGTAAATGATATCCCCTTATATGATGCCTTGTGAGGAAAATTTACAATCTACATTGTAGTGTCCATGAAGAATGTAGATCTTAGATCCTTGGACATGATGTGAACAATTGTTGCAAATAGATCTTCAATGCTACATCCACAATCTTGGCTTAATAACATGAATAGATGCACTAAACCCTTGACATGATGCTTGAATATTGATGATGGATCCAAATGCTTGATGAATTGCTCTTGAATGCATAAAATTTCTTTAGGAATGAATACTTGAATGCTTGTTATGAAAATGAGTTGAGGGACCTTGTATTTATACTTATTCATGCTTAATATCTTGAAATTACACCTCAACAAGTCGACATATGAAATAATTAAATAAAGGCTCAAGCTAAATCCCCCCCAAATTTGAAATTTAATCTTGAAAATAAGCCAAGGGGGACTAAGATGTCCTAGGTGGCCTCTTAGTCCCAAGTCCTAAAATCTTGGAGCATAGACACCAAGAAGGAGCCCAATCCAAAAATCCAAAAATTAGGGTCCCAAGAGTCTTGGGAGACTAAGACACCTTAGTTGGCATTTTAGTCTTGAACCAAAAATCAAAGACACACCAATGGAGTCATTAAATTATTATTTATGCACTGGAAAATTTTGGGATTAACCAAAAAAATATATTATTCATAGGGATTGTGGACAAAAAATAGGACCAATTAAGCCAAAAAGAAGCATAAGTAAAGTAAGGTGATCCCAAACAACTGTTAAAATGCAAGGGTATACATTTTACTACACTACATTTATCCCCCACTTTATTGAGATGATGAACTTGCTTCTAACTCATACTAAAGTAGCTAACCACACAATGAAGAGGGGTTCAAATGCACCAATGTTAGAAAGATAGGATATCAATGATCAATAGGGATGATCAAGCCCCCAAGGTTGAAATCCTATGAAAAACCAGCATAGGCACAAAGTAACACACATGCAAATGATATATGAATCCATGACCATATTGCAAACATACATCATCAAAGACAGGAAAAAGGAAAAAGGAAAAAGGAGATAGGAAAATTGCGGTGGATCAAGTTTTGATTGGCTATCCAACGTGGTGAATTGGGTCTAGGTTGTTTGTCCAAAAAGAAAGTTTACAAGTGCAGCGTGCTGCCCACTATGCAAACAAAAAAATACTCACAAGGGCTAGTGGGAGCTAGGTGTCCACTAGGTGAGCCCCAAGAAGTCCATATCAATGTCATACGCCCATGACTATGATAAGTACAAAAGAAAATGCATGCTCACAAGGTCTACTGAAGCTAGGTGTTCACTAGGTGAGCCCCAAGGGACCATATTAGAGCCATACCTCCACGACTTGAATAAGGTACCAAAACACATGCTCACAAGGTCTAGTGGGAGCTAGCTATCTACTAGGTGAGCTCCAAGGTGGTCCATATCATATCCATACTTGAGCCATGAATTTAATAATGACAAAAAGGAAATGTAATAAGAAAGAGGAATGTTCAAAGGGATTTTTCTTAGTTCATGCGAGGTCTTACTCTTAGGGGACATCATGCTTAACATCTCCAAGAGAGGATACATACAAGGTCTCATCTAGGGGAACAAATTGTATCTAATGTTTCCAAGAGAGGAAAATGAAATATCACACTATCAAAGGGAGTCAAACCCAATGACACCACCAAGAGGAAAAACACATTGCATAAAGAAATAAAATCACATCAAGAAATATGAAAAGGAAAAAATATATGTAGTCATGCCAAAGTAATGGAAAAATAATGCCAATGTATGCCCCCACTTTAAACAAATTGCTAACACCATGCTATGAGAAATTACTTTAAAGTATCCAAATGAAAAAGGTAAAAGAGAAAGGAAGGGTTGCCCCCTAGAAACACATAAGATATCTATGGATTTGGGGTTAGTATATTCTTTGCCACAATTTTCTTATAGAGCTTGGAATTGTCATCATCCCCCAAATACACATAGAATTGGAAGAATGACACAAAGAGAGTGAAAACAAATAAAATAATTTTGGGTCAACATGGAGGAGATATGAATGTCTTGATGCTTTGCATCATCCCCAAAAGGAAAAAACAAGAAAAATGAAAAGAAAAAATAATGAAAAAGCTTTTGGGTCAACATGAAGGAGACATGAATGTCTTGATGCCTTGTGTCATCCCCAAAAGGAAAACACAAGAAACAAAAATGAAAGTAAAGATAAAGGTCAACCAAAAGGTAAAAGTATACATGACATATAGAATAATGAAGGTACAAATAGAGGAATACACATAGAGAGAGGAACATCAATCAAAACATTATGTGGGATTGCATTATGCACAAGCAAGCAAAAAAGAGAAGTAACGAAAAAGAAAAAGAATTTATAAATAAAAGAATAGTACAATGCATGGGAGTCAACCATCTAGCAAGTCATCCCCATCCTAGTCTTGTTCAGTATATGTAGAATGCATATCACTAGTGAGAGGGTCAACATCAATTGTTGTACTAGGAGAATTTCCAAGTCCAACACATGGTGAATCAATTAGTTTACGAGGATCATCATGGTTGTGTTAGTGTAATTAATTATTTATTACACTAGCATAAGTTAACTTAGGTCTAGCATTAATTTAAGTCTTATGTTGCATCATTAGGAAATCATAAATAATGGGGTGATTCCCTTTTTCATGTGTAAGGGATAAGATTCCTTCTAGAAGATGAGTTGTCCTTCTAGAACTTATCACAATATTTTATCATTTCCTAGGTAGGGTTCACATGTTATCACATGTTGTTAGATCATGGAACATCATATTGTATATTACATGTCTCTCATGCCTATATATTTAGGGCATTTGTACATTTTTAATCATCTCATATTCTAGAGATCAATAGCAATCTCTATTTTCATGCCCTTAGTTGCAACACTTTTTGTGAGGTTGAATTTCTCTTGGAAATATCCTTTGAAGTGTGCACAAATTCATTGGATGATTCAACATTCATTATCTCAACATGGTATCATAGCCATTTCATTGAGAGTTCATCCCAAGATCAAGAAAGTTGGGCAAGTGAGATTCATTATAGGCTTGAAGGTTTCCATTATAAGCTACTTGACTCCATCGAGGGACCAAGCTGATTTTTGGAGTAGATTGAGCTAGATCCAAGCTCACCATTGTCTTTAGAAGGCCTTGAAACCCTAGGATTGCCTATTCATTCATCAAAATCAGATTCATCAACCTAGGAGCCATTACAGGTATTTTAGGGTTTGAAAAATCAACTAGTATGATTTTTTCCAATTTTCTATAAAAAATCACCTCGGTCAGTTGTCATCTAAAGATTTTTTTATTTATTTGTATGCATTTTTCTATCTCAAAAAATTAGGGCTAATTTCTATTGTGTCTGGAAAAAAATATATATTCGGGAAAAATCATATAGTTGCAGGAAAAATAAATCTAAGTGACCTACAATTATTAATCTCCATTCGGAATATTCAATTGGGGTTTATTTTTTTTGTCAACATATAAATCTAGTGGTTTGATTTAATTCTATTGGCATTTTTTTCTGCATATATTTTAATACATTGTCGACATTCAATTTTTCAATTGTTGTTTAGTGATCCCCAAAAGTTGGTTTACAATTTCTAGGAGGAACGATTTTTGTTGAAATCACATATTTTTAGAAATTATAATGATTTAAGCCTTAAAAATTTCCATTTAAAGCATTCAATTGAAGATGGTTTGATCAAACTACCTTAGATCAAACCCCTTGGATAGAACCACGCTAGTTTTAAACCATACCTACCACTTGAAGTCTCTTTACACCTATAAAATGTTGATAAAAAACCACTTTTGATTTAACTTTTGGGGGATCAAATGAATTTACTTAAAATTTATATTTTGTAAGTATTTATTCCCTATTATAAACTTCCCAAAAAGTACAAATTTAAATAAATTTAATTTTATTATTATATTTATTTTTTATTTCTTGTGAATGTAGGTTTTTCACCAAAAGTCAAGCTCTTTGTTCTACACATGGAAAAATAGCAGATTAAAAAAAATGAAAAAAAGAAATGGGTGCACTAGATATCGAGTTAAAAATATAAATTCAAAGAATTAGAATTTTATCCCTCATGGAAAAAAGTTATGCCATTATCACGATTGTCACTTTTAAAAATGTTGTTTTCTAAAAAAAACTAGTTTTTGATGGAGATGGAAAAAGAAGTGCAATATAATTCCAAAATTTTTGAAAAAAATATATTTAGAATCTACAGAAAAAATGTCACAAAACTCTAGTTTGTATCATCTTCAAATTCCTCACGGTTTTAGTCGTTATAGGTGCTCAAAAGTGAAGATTTAGTTAAAAAAAATTATTTTAGTGTCTAGTTTGGCCAAAATTGTAAACCACTATTGTGGGATCACTGTTTAACAATATTCAAATTTTTTTGGATTCAAGTTTAGACTGCAAATTTTTTTGGCCACATTCATTGGTTTATGCCGATGGACATCTCATCACATCAACTAGGCCTATTCCATACATTGATGACATCGTCCTTCCCATCGACCCATTCATCGCTAATCGTTCACCATCGCCATTGGTAGGCTTGCTCATCGTTGTCGATTTCTTCACCAACCAATCCACCCTCCCGCTAGCCTTTCCACCTACCACTGCTAGCTTATCTCTATCATCAATGTTTTCTGGAGCCCTCACAACTGGCCATTGGTTCCATCGAAAACCAAGGGGTCTACTCTATTTGAATAGAGCCACTATTGTATAGACTGTGCCGCCCGTTTCTCAACCCCACCACCACTTGAGGAGGGAGCCCATTTTTTTTCCACTCGTAGCCCTATGGTGACATCAATGACCAAGAGCCAGTCTGAGGGGCCTAATTTTTTGCAACCTGTTAGCCTGCAAAGTGCCTCATCTAGGCATTTTTTTTGTTTTCTTATAAATTTCACCCATAGTATCAAAATTTAGCAAATGAGATACCATTGGAAAGAGGATTTGGTCTACTTTCTAGTGATGAAATTCATTCTACAAAACTTTAATAGCAAAATTTTCTACACTCAACTGAAGTAAAAACCCTAATTTGGACTTGAAGGCTCATGTATTCTCATCAGATTATCAAATTTCGGTGATCCTAGTGGCATCAGGAGGGTAATTCAGAGGATTTTTCATCAATCCATTCATTTTTGGGTATGTGCAAGATCATCATGAAAAGCAATTATGAAGTGGCAAAAATTTAGAAAAATCAATGTTAGACAACTTAACATAAAAATTTGAATAACTATCTATATTATTTCAAAAATATGTGAGAGCTTGAGAATTTGTAGAAAATTGGATAATGGATTTCTAAACTACTAGGTTTATTTTTTTTTAAAAACTTATTTGGTAAAAATTGAGAAATTTTAGGGAAAAAATAAAGAGTAGGTGTCTGTCTGACCACCCTAACCCCAATAAAATGATAATATTTTTTTATAAGATTTTAGATATAAGTAGAGGACTCATGTCAGGATGTGATGCATATTTTTATGTAATTTTTTTCCATGTAAATAATTAATTATGAATTTTTTCTTACAACTTTTAAAAAAAGTATAAAATCATTATTTCCTAACTTTCCACATTAACTTGGTCAAAACTTCATGAAATTTATTTTTTCTTTTCCCTGAAATCCTATAATTATGTAAAACATAGATGTGGCTATGTTTGATTCAAAGATGTGATACCGTTTGAAGAAGCTATAGATGTTTTCAATCAACCTATTGATCAAGACTTTAGTTGTAATTCTAATAGAAAATGAATAATAATTATTTATTAAATTCAAATTAAAGTATAATTTACTTATATTGGTGGAAAGCTAAGAATCACCTCTAAAAACCCTTTTTGTTTCATCAATTTTGGGTAAAAAAAAGTCATCAGCCACATACCCTACAAATACCCATAATATTGCCACTTTTTGGCCCATCGTGATCTTGCACATAACCTTTGATTAGTTTTAGCTCTAGGTGCTCTTGCATTATATTTTTCAATTTAGTGCATTTGTTCAATAACTTGGATATCCTAAAGCTTGGGAAAAGAATATTTGATCCAGGTGGCATCACTTTAGTTGCACATCATCTTTGGAAGTTTCTATTTGCTGTTGAAGTTCAGCATCTTTGTATTTTTGGATAAATTTGATAGTTCATTATGGGGCTTGCATATTCTTCTTATTTGGTTATGTTGCACAAGGGTAACTATAAACAATGGTGAGATGGGATCATACACCATCTCCAATCACTTGAATTATTTCCACATTTGTATGGTATAGTTCCCCATCCGAGTGAAGGTATTCATGAATTTGCTTGGAGCTATAGCAGATACACTATCTTAGAGATCATTGGAATGCAAGTTGATTGTGATATTTTGAGTTCTATTGATCATTGTGATTGTCCTCACATCCTTTGGACAGAGATTTGGGAGCTATATGGAGATTCAGATACTCCACCCTTCCTTGATGATCATGATTCAGAATGTCATTCTTTAGATCAAATACCCCATGATGATATTGCTATGCAGAAGGTTGTTTGTTTAGATTTCCTTGAGTCTTTCAAATAGGTTGACAAGGTTTCTTTAGATGTTCCTTCTCCATCAAAGGCTATTGGTATCCCTTCACATTCAATTATTCCTTTTCTAAATTTATTTATTAAGGCTTCCATAATCTCTATCCATCAAGACATATTTCATTTTCTAGACTCGACATCACAGGATGGCTTCATTTCAAGTATCACTAACTTGGCTACTTCTATAGGTTTGGAGGACATTCTTGAGGGGATCACTCCTCTATTCAGATTCTACTTTAGAGAGTTTTCTTGAGTTTCCTCATCCTTTTGTCCCAACCTTGATTGGGGATCTTGAGACTATCTTGGAGGCACTTGGTTTCTCTTCCTGAAGAGATTTCATGTATGAGACTTCTTCCTTCTAATTCCATTCAAGATTCTAAGTTTCCTTAACATCTAACATTATATTTATTTCTTCCTAGTGGGAGACTTGTGGTTTGGACACATTTGTTGCTTCATACTTCTTTTAGTGGTTTTGAGGACACTTCAAAGTGGGGGGGCGGGGGGCAATCTAGTCTCCATCATATTCATTGTATCACTTTCTTTGGATCTTATTCAACATTAGTTTCTGCCTCATCCTGGTTTGTCACATTATTCATTGATTGCGCATGTGCTTGAGTTGATTGTGGCATCTTCTTCATCAGGCAATGAGACACATGAGTAAATTTCAAAGACATCATCAACATGCACATGTATGTCATCCATATTTTGATATAAAAAATCATATTTTTCTAAATCCTTTTGGGAAAAGATTTGTAACTCACTGAAGCACATTTTTTATACTTTTTTGTAATTTTTTTATTGAATATATATTTTTTTCTATTAAATTTTTATTTGTCATATTTGTTGTTTTCAAAAATCATGTACGTCACACATAAGATTACCTAAACTTATCATTTTTGATTTTTTTTCAAATTGAAAAGAATTTTTGGAAGTATGTTTTGGTGCATTTTGTCTTACAAAAAAATATTTTAATAAAAAGTTATTAAAATACCAAAAATCCCTGATAATTCAAGTTTATGGACAAGTTTCATTAGAAATTAATTGAAAAATAGAAAAAATAATCAAATTGTAAAAAAAATTACATATTTGGAATATGCACTGTCTCATCTATAATGGGTTTTAATTTTGTAAAAAATCTACAAAATAAGTCTTCAGAGATATATTAAAAGTCACTATTTTCATGTGACAATAACATGACCTTCAAATTGCAAGTTAAACTAGGTCCAAGCTTAGGTTTGGGTCCCCAAGCCATTTCTTGAACTAAAAAACAAGCCAAAAACCCAACCAAAAATTCATATTTTAAAAATAGGATCCTGTTGCATAAAAAAACAATCTTTTTATGGTTCTATGAAACTGGATCCCATTTTGTAAAATGGGAAAATTTGAGAGTTTCCAAAAATGGAAAGTTTTCTAAACAAGATCCCATTTTGAAAACTTTCCAAAAGTGGAAATTTGTAAAAATTTGAAAGTTTCCAAAAATATAAATTTTTCAGAACAAGATCTCATTTTGAAAACTTGCCATTTTTGGAAAAATTTCAGAACAGGATCTTGTTTTGAAAATTAAAAAAAACAAAAAATTTTCAGAACAGGATCCTATTTTGAAACACGGGATCCCATTTTTTTAAAAATGAGATCCTTTTTAGAATTTAAGCTCAAGATCCCAAAGCTAAATGGGATCTCGTTGAATAAAAACTAGGATTCTATTTTTTGCAAGCCGATTT
>VDFB02340722.1:0-12635 GCA_007258455.2 Sequoia sempervirens | reverse complement strand
ATTAAACTTCAACCCCATATACTTCAAAGGATTCAAGAATTTCCTAATATACTTGCAAATAAGAAACAAATATAAAGATTTCTTGGATGTTTGAATTATATATCACCATTCTATTATGGATTGGAAAAAGACAGAAAAATCATTCAAGATTTATTGAAAATTATTTTTTTTGGATAGGATGAGAATGTAACAAAGGAAATAAAAAATATTAAGGATAAATGCATGCATCCACCAACTCTTTATATTCCAAAGAAATATTATCCTGTGTTCTTATATACAGATGCTTCTTATAATGTTTGGTTGGCAATCTTGATACAGGAGACACCTAAAGGGAAATAGGAAATTTGTGGATACAGATAATCTCATATACTAAAACACGATATCAAATCTATGAGAATGAAATCCTAGCTATCAAAAAAGGGATAAAGAAGTTTAAAATCTTTTTGAAATCTAAGCACTTCACAATAAGAACAAATAGTCAAGCAATGTGAAGCCTATTGAAGAAAAAGCCAAATAAAGACATAGCCCAAGGAAGAATTTCCAAATTGGTATTTTTAATTTCTTGGTTATGATTTTCATATTGAATGGATAAAAGGAGAAAATAATCCATTGGTTGATTGTTTAACTAGGGAATTTTTAGGTGCAATATTCATAAAACAAAATGTTACCAAATACTATAAGGATGAAACAGGAATAATTAGGGAATATCCTGATATTCCTCTAACACTAATCAACTTTTTTTATGAGGTTTATTTGCTTGATAGATGGTTGAGAAATATAAGGAAAGAAATCATGCTTTATTATGAAGCACAAATATATTCAAAAGAAGAAGAAAAAAGATTTCTTAATATTTTTAGACTAGAAGAGGATACATCTCACACATATGTCACAATAATTGTGTAATGGACATACAGATTACCAGGTTTTAATCCATGTGTTGGTTTGTAAGGACAAAAAATAATTTCTTAAATGTTACATGTTTGGGTTCATTATCAACATTACTTTCTAAAGACAAAATTTGAAGATTATGTTGATATATTTACTCCAAATTTTCCTCCTAATATGAGGGAATTCTTCAACCACATTCATGGTGATTTTTTTCATGCAATATTTGAAGGAATGTGTAATTATTTGGTCACACCATGAGGATATGGAATTCCCATAGTGGAATTTTATCCTCTCCATTACCCATGGTTTCCTGAAGCCTTGATTGAAGATATGTCTCCAACTTTGTTCCCTACAAAACTTGTTGTACGAACAAAAGTGGATACAGTCAGAGGTCACGAGAAACAAAGGGTCATTTATGCTTTCTATGCTTATCCTTCTAACTGGGATGATGTTTTTAAGCCTTTTTTAGATACTCTTTTACCACCTTTGTCACATATCCAATAGGAAAATTAACTATCACATGGGTTTCTTAGTGTTGTGATGTTAGCAATGTTAAGATTTGACAACAAGATGCAAACCTGTTTTAAAATTAGAATCCTTGTAGCCACTTACGCATGTTAAGTGGATTGCTCTCACTATACAGTTTCATAAAAAGTGATAATAAGTGGTAGAATATTATATTAATATTTCATATATATTACTATTTATGGACAAATATTTGTCCACTAGTATTAATATTATGAAAAGATATTAATATTTACTAAATAAAGAAAATCACTACACTCCAAATGCCATGGTAATTTACTATTTCACCTACCCCTCAACTATGAATTCCACTATTCCACTTACCACTCCACTATACACTAAATTCAAAATTCCACTTACCAAAGTACTTCATCTACCAATCAAATCTACCACTCCCATCTACCACATATTTCCAACTACCACTTGGCCTCCACTTCCTATAAATAAGGCCTTATGAGCTCATTTAAGGCATTGGAAGTTAGATTTTTAGAGTCTAACATCTGCATTAGAAGTTATGCATTCAAGAATTTAGCATCTAGTGTAGGAGTGAATCCTAGAGTCTTAGGAAGTCAAGTGTGCTTATATTCTAGCTCATAATTCCAATATTGTGGAAAAGAAAATACACACATGACCTTAGCTTTGTAAGGAAATTCAATGGAGTGCATCTAATGAAAAACTCCAACAGTAGTGCCTTCAGTAACTTTAATTTTGATTAATTACTTCAAAAACACGTACAACTATGTCCTAAAGCGGAAACAGACACAGTTAATTTCCACATTAATCCTTCTGAGAGAATCACATGTAAATTCAACAACAAGCACTGACAAATTCTAGAAACAGAATCAACACAGATGAAAGATGAGACAAAAATAGAACACAAAGATTTAAGTGGAGAAAATCCTCTTAGATAAAAAACCCCACACTCCAAAGATCAATCCATTGTATTATTTAGCAACAGAACAGTTACAATACAAATTTAGGCTCATAGCCTCTTCAGAGATTCATCTTGTTCATTCTGGATACAACTGGTAGCAACTGATCAAACCATCAGACCACACAATCTTCGCACTGTTACAATACCCTCACACAGTATTCAGCGCAGATCAATAAGAGAGAGATCAATCATGATTCATGATCAGGAGATATTCCAATAGCTTGACTCTGCCTCTCAATCCTTTTCTTCGACCTCATGGCTTCATCCTTTCGGCCAGCCACTCGGTCCTCTCAATATCGTTCTCTCTTTGGCTCTCTATGTACTCTTACCAGCACTACCACTCTCTTCAGAACGTTCAATGCATATGTATTTACATTTGTTCTTCAACAGGCTCTCTGTGAATCGGTTCAAGATCACAAAACAGCAATCTCCAGCTAAGCATCCTTATCGTCGTTCCATTCTAATGTAGATTTTTCCTTGCAGACCGTTCAGTTCCATCGCAACTGCTGCAAAAATCCAACAGCCAACCATTTGAATTTCGCTTCCTCTTATTGGTCCACGAGCTACCACATAGGGTAGTCAAACAACATTCAAGAGAATTCACACTGTGTTGGCATCTCGGTGAGACACTAACAGTGTCTCGCCGATGCCACAGAACCTTCATATTGATATCGGCAAGAGTTATCCTTTTCACCAAGATGTTACATCAAGTTCAGAAGACTATCGCTTAGCTTTTGCTATGTTGCCAAGACATATCGCTTTCGCTAGGACATTATATCAAATCCTCAAAGTCACATAGCCGTGAGTTTTCCATTCGACAAGACTACCGCTCTTTGGTGAGACCACATACTGATATTCAAAGTCATAGCGATCTCAACATCCCTATCGGCAAGACTTACCACTCGCCAAGAGGTTTCATCAAGCAACATCAGGTTACACCAAAAACATACAACTATCGGCAAGACCTATCACCTTCGCAAGATGTTATGTCGAATACACACAAGTCATACCGAGCACCAAGTCACAGTCGGAAAGACAAAAGCTTATCGCTGAGACATCTTCTCGAGATCTTTATTGTCACCCTGAAGCTATCATCAGTCGCCAAGACATATGCCCTTCGCTAAGAGAACATACCGAACTCCAAGACTTACCCCGAAGGCTCCAACATAAAATGTTGTCGGCGAGACATGTTACTTTCGCTAAGACTTCTCACCGAGCCGCCATGTTACTCCGATGACCAACATTCAAACCTTCGTCGGTGAGACATTTGTACATCGGTAAGACTTCTTACCAATAGACCACAAGATACGCCGAAGACTATAACATGTAACATACTATCAATGAGACACTTATCAATTGCTAAGAGTTCTTAGCGAACCCTTAGTACTTCCCCAATGATTCCAAGTGTGTCCCCATCGGCAAGACTTCCATATCGCTGAGAGCTCATAGCGAACAACCAAGACTCTCCCTGACACCCAATTGAATAGCCTGTCAGCCAAAGATCCTTCATGCGGTGAGAGGTTACAACGACTACACCTTGTCATAGTGATAGGAATGTTCGGTGAGATAGAAGCTAGGTCATAGCGATCTGAGCAAACCAAAATGTATCAAAGCTGCTAGTCGGCTAGACATGATGGATGTCATACTGACTTTGCTCCAAGAGAGGTTTCAGCCAGTGATGATTTAGGCACATATTTCCAACAAGCTTGTGCTTCATGAAATCTTGCTAATCAAAAATCTATTTGTGAATAAGAAATATGGAAATATTATAATGATCTCTATGTATTAATAAGATCATATTCTATTATCTTCTACATTTGTTGTCAAGAGCTTCCATGTTTGGTATCAGAGCATGTGTCTTAAATCTGCATGTTTTGTTCTAAATATCTTCTCAGACTATCTAAGTGTTGCTATATTTTATGGATATATCAATTACCACAAATCAAAGAATTGGTTGATCTGGTTTCTAAGAATTTAGATAAATTAATTTATTTTAATTGACCAAATCCTACATGTTTGCTTTGTATCTTTCTCAAACTATCTAAGTGTTGTATATCTTATGGATATAGATTAGTTACCATAGATCAAAGAATTGGTTGATCTAGATTCTAAGAAGATAGATAAAATAAGATCTTATATCAAGAAAACTCAAGAAAACTAGAGTTACTCAAAAAGGAAAAGATAGTTCAGGAAAAGAATAAAAGAAATAGTGATCATAGGGGAAACTCCTAACACTGTGTCAGTAGGGCTAGGTGCCACAAATTGACAACCATCATCAGCACCTACTACATCACCACTATCACAATAGTTGAATTTAGGCTTTCCACCTACCCAAATGTGACATTTTGCATCAATAGTGAATATCTCACCAACACCTACATTCGACAATCCAACAACAAATCCATTTGCTTCCACTTCTATAACTGTAGCGTAAAAAACCACAACTATGACTGCAACTCAAAACTCCATGCATCCAAACACACCAAATAAAATACAAAGGACTAGACCTTCATTTTCAGGATCTCAAGTGGGCACAACGTTCACTTCATAGAATCTAAACATACCTCTGACAAGGACTAGATCCTTTTTCGGAGTAGGTTAAAATATTCCACCCCCACAACAGCAACCAACCAATCTCGGTTCATCATTCACATCTAGGTTTAATCAACCCCCATAATAACAACCAACCAATCCTAGTTCATCATTCACATCTAGGTTTAATCAACCCCCGCAACAACAAACAACCAATCCTAGTCCATCATTCACATATAACCATAATCAACCACCACCACATTTTAACCCAAATCCCACATACACATCACAATTTCAACAACACATTCCACCCATGCAGCAACACTATTATGGTACAAACATGCATGGATACACTTTCACTCCACAACATAACACCAATCTATTCGGGAACCCCTCATAGGGTTTTGCACAGTATATCCAACAAAACACAGCTCTAGCAACACCATCGCCTATGGATCTGATATCCCAAAAGTTACAAACACTGCTAAAACAGATGTCCACAATGCAAGTAACTAGAAATAGGAAAACCTACTCAGTGGAGGACTTATTTCCTTACTCTTTTGATAGGATCATTTGCATGCCCCCCTTTCCCATGAATTTCATCATTCCTAAATTTGATAAGTATAAAGGAAAGGGTGACCCTGTCAAACATATACAAGAGTTTCATATGGCCTCCTTGGACGTGGCTTTCAAACATACCTACCTTATGAGACTTTTCTCGCATAGTTTGGGAGGCCAAGCCCTTGAATGGTTTGCATACTTACCTCCAGAAATACACACATGGAGAGAACTAATGGATAATTTCATAACACACTTCTCTTAGATAATATATCAAACAACATTAACATCATCAACTTATGTGTTGAAAAACAATACGATGGTGAGACATTTGCTTCATTCTTGCAAAGATGGAGAAGCTTGGATAGTAAGTGTGTTTTCATATACCATGTTAGTGTAATTAATTATTTATTATACTGGCATAAGTTAACTTAGGTCTTTTATTTATTTAATTTAGTCCTAGGTTGCATCATTAGAAAATCATAAATAATGGGGTCATTACCCTTTCCATGTTTGTAGGAGATAAGATTCCTTTTAGAAATCATCTAGAACTTATCTCTATCACTTAATCATTCCCTAGGTAGGTTGTTAGGGTTTTCATGTTGTCACATGTGTGATTAAGACACTTGGAAACATCATAGTGCATTCTATATTTCTCTCTTGCCTATTTAATCAGGGCATATGTACACTTGTAAAATATCTCATAATAGAATCTCTATTTGAATGCCATTGTTGTAACACTTTCTGTGTGGGTGAATATTTTTTCTCGGCAAAGGTCCTCCATTGAAGACTGCAGCTTTATTAGGGACACTGTGACTCCATCATTTCAACATACCAAAAAAACAATTGGTACAAATTTTCATGGAGAACCTTAACAAGGAGGTGATGTTTCACCTACAAATCCATTACTCAAACATGTTTCAGGAGGTCATAGAAAAAAGGACTCTCCGTCGAGAAATCCCTCATTGGCAAAGGGCTTGTGAAAATCCTTAAGGAGAATACCAATTATTCTTCTCACAATTCCAAGCCAAATGAGAACAAATTTTGGTCATGAAACAAAAACATGATAAATGATAGCATTGTAGATGCTAAGGTTGTAAATAAATCTCATCCTATGATCAGTCTGAAAGGACCCATAGTGACGAACAAAAATAACCCTCCACAAAAGCAAGGGACAACCACTAATGTGGTTCAAAACATAACACCATGTGGTCCTCCAAGGGCCTCCCAACCAAGATGGAAGTGCACACCCTTAGGGGAGCCAATTAAGTCAGTTTTGAAGAAACTGATACAAAATAATGCCATTCAACTACCTGAAATCAAATAGTATGAGCCAGGACCATTTAAACCAACCTGGTGGAATGACGACTTCTGTGAGTACCACATAACCAAAGGACATAAAATGTCTGCCAAATTTAAACTAAAGAACATCATTCAAGATCACATAAAGCAAGGTGATATTCAAATTGATAACCAATCAAGATCCTCTAACTTAGTTCACACGATCTTTAAGAATCCTTTACAAACCTATGGGTCAGAAAAAGCCTCCAGATTTGGAATAGGCGGTAAAGATGCAACAAATTATACCAATGTCACTTACGAGTACACGATAAACTACATTAGACCATCTAATCACATCATATCCACCATCACTATAAAAATAAAAAATCCTGAATGTGCAATTACTACACGATGATCAAAGGTGACTCTACAAGGATCCCCTCTTAAGTCACAACCAACATGTGATTAAAACTTACTTGATCATCCAAGTAAAACCCATGATCATATATCAATTTGCAAGTTGCTATGCACCTCTCCTGAGCATAGGGAAATCCTAGATAAAGCATTGCAAGATTCTTCCATTTCAATCGATCTAAATGTAAATCAATTTCAGGCCATGGTATGGTTCTTAGCTACAACCCATTACTTAACATTCATTGAGCATGATTGTACTTTACAAAAACCTAATCAAAATGAACCTTTACACCTTAAAGTATACATTAACAAACATAAAATCAAACGAGTTTTGATAGATGGTGGAGCTAGGCTAAACATATGTACTTTAAAACTGGTTACTACCATGGGATTCTTCGAGGCTTGTATACATGAGTCAAAAAGGATCGTGATATGAGGATATGATGATACAAAAGATTGTACAAGGTGACAAAGGTGTGTTCAGTGTTGTGCTCTAGATTTCTTCATGGTTGAAGATATGCTTGTTTAGTTTGGATGTGATAATAAAAGGTGTTCAAAGGTGTTATATCCATAGTTTTAGGTTCTAGATCATGTGGCACGAGAAGTTGTGCTTGACAGTGTGTTTGTTTGTATAGAAGGATTGTTTGGGAGAAATGAGATTGCTCTTCATTTCTTCACGTTGAGGTTTCTTGTCTTGTGGATTTGGGAACATCCTTATATTGTCTATATTTATCTTTCCTTGGAGTTTATGGTGTTTATTTTCTTTGCAATTCAAGTTATTATGTTGAAGTTCAATGGTAGTGCATCATAATGCATAGGACGAAATTATTCATTGGTTCGAATGGTTGTGGCAGTGTTGTAGTGTAGTATGTTGATGTTATAATATTATTGGATGTTGTGTGGTGTTGTTGTGTGTTCCACATGTTGTTTTTGGACCTAGAGAAGTGTGTATGTGGTTGCTTATAGTGTTAGTGCAAGTTTTTCCAACTTGGTGTGCTAGCGCTATTCTTCTTTCTTCTAAGAAATGAGTCTTTCTTCTTTTTTGGGTAGTTTGGAAATGAGCTTAATTATATTTTGTGTTACTATTCATATATATGTGAGCTAATACTGTGGTTTTTCCCTGCTTAGTGTTTTCCACATAAATCTAGTGTTCTCTTGTGTATGGTTGTGTTTGCATTGATGTTTCACAAGTTTACATTATACTAATGATTAATGAGGGTTTAAATTTTGATAAGGGTTTGAAATTTATTGATAGATTGAATGTTTTAATATACAATTGATTCACCCCCCTCTCAGTTTTCCTGTGCATCTAACACTTCAAAGGGCATTATTATTCTCCCAATCAAAGTAGGTCATGCTATACAAGATGGTGTTTTAGGTCCTGGATTTGGACTTGCCTTCTAACCTTCTACTTGGACACCCATGGATTCATGCCATGAAGGATATCCTATCAACCTATCACCAATTTTTAAATTTTCCATGTAATGGCATAGAGATTACTATTTCTAGTGATCCTAACCCATTCCTATACTGCAGCAACTTGAGGGGTACTCCTGAACATCAAGTACCTAGTCATAGGGAAAACTCACCCTCCACCTCCTCATCACACTATATTAACCCTAATTCTTTATCGAAATCTTCATCTTTACCTAAGACATCCTAGAAGCAAGGTCCAGGTTTAGGACAATGGGTGTGAAGAGTAAAATATAGAAAACTTGTTGTGTGTGGGAAAACTACCAGATGCACCTAAACACTATGGTAAACCATGTCACATCAAGAAGGATACCAAGGTAAAATTCTATATCACCAAGTGGGGCAAGTTAGGGAAAGAATGTATCGATGAAGAGCTCTTGAAATGGATTTACAAAGACAAAGAGGATGAGATACATGCTTAATTGCATGTTGAAAAGTATGGAAAAGGCTTTGAAATCATGAAACAAAAGGGATATGATGGTCACGGTGGCCTCGGAGCACAGAAATAAGGGATGACTTAACCTATACTAATGAGAAAATGACCGAGAAACAAAGGGCTTGGATATCAACCACTAAAAGTGAATGCTCCTAGTACTAAGGTATCTTCAAAGAAAGTTTTTGATGCTTCTAAAGTTGTTGAGGCTTCTAGGAATGGTATCATACCTAAATCCCCTACCAATAAAACAATTGAATGCCAAGCCTAGATAGATACCTTTTAGGATCTCAATGATTCCTTAATCTTTAACCTATCTATTTCATCCTTAATATTTGATAACAACGATGATAACATGCCCTTAGTTCATCCCTAATTAATCAATTGGGACCAACAAGGTCCACTGAGCTTGGACATCTTCAAAAATGATGAAGCAATTGCTAAGTTCATGAGACTTAGAGAAGGTATACCTAATAGGGATCACAAGGTTGGTTTCTCTATAGACCTTGACACTGTTGCATACTATGGGAGTCAATCTCAACTTCTAGTCACAAAATGGAAAAAACAAAGAAAAACAAGTCTTTAGGTGAAACTTGAAAGACACCTTTAGACATAGAAAAAAAAAAAGAAAAAGGATGTATTTGAAGGTGAACACCACTCTAAGGCACCCAAGGATGGAAATTTTGACATACTACCCTGATTCAAGATAAATCTACAATGTTGGTCAAGAAGTCAAAAGAGGTCAGCATCGGCACACCAAAGGATCTGAAAATCATACACTTTGTAGCATCCCCGACAGATACAAAGAGGCCAAGTTTCACTGAATTTTTATCTAAAAGGAAAATCAACTTTACATGTCTTATGTTGGCATGCCTCTAGGGGCTAGACCCCAAACTATTCCTCCATCACTTACCTCTTCTTCCTAATGCTAAACCTTTCAAGTAGAAGTTGAGGAAGATGCACCCAAAGATTGCCTTATTAGTCAAAGTTGAGTTGAAGAAACTATTGGATGTTGGGTTCATAAGACCAATAGATTATGTAGAATGAATTTCAAATCTAGTACCAGTAACCAAATTGACTAGGGTCATACGTATCTACATTGAATTTAGCAACCTAAATAAAGGTTATCTGAAAGATGATTTTCCTTTACCGAATATAAACATGATTGTAGATCTCATAGTAGGATATGAGATTCTATCAGTAATGGATGATTTCTTTGGCTACAACCAAATTCAAAATTGCACCTAAGGATCAGCATAAGATAGCCTTTACCTAATAGCCACTATTTGGGTTTTTGTCTTTTATGATCCAAGCAGTGGGAGAGGGCTTTTTGCTTGTTTCTTGCCTTGACCTATAAAAGGGAATTTTGAGCCTTTCCCAAGCATCAACTTGTTTCGTTCACAATTTTAGCACTAATTGTTCACTATTTTATGTAAGGAATACTTTAAAGATCAATTTTAAATAAAATGTCCATTTGGCACCGGACCTTAGCATTTTGTATCATTTGAATCAACTAATAGAAAATAGAAAGTGTCAAATTATGCCTAGTTTTTCCTTTGTGTTGTGTTTTAATTTTTGTTGGTACTCATTTTATGCTTTGTGTCATGCATGTATGGATGTGATCTTAAACAAATGATTATTTAAGTTTTGAACAACTTTTATGGTTTTTGATATAAATTTGCAATTAACTGAACCATGTCATGTACTCTTTCATTATTATGTGCAGTAGTGAAATAAAGGGAAATAAGTGATGGAAAAATGGGTAAATGGAGAATGTATGCACCTATCTTCCTATCAATTTCATTAGTAAAAAGAGATCCCCAAAGGTAGGATTGACTTTCAACCCTTAGGTGAGTCAACCCTATTGGAGATCTTTGGTTTTTTTTCCTTATAACAAGACAAGATAAATATGCCTAAAATACACTTTTGGGAGAAAAACTAAAAATAGTAAATGAACTCAATTATGCAATGTGAAACTTGGATCATTAATTTAAAGCATAACACAATTAGAAAGAATAGACTTTTGATAAATTTGAGAAGGTTAAGTTGATGTGTACTAGTTGGTTGCTACAATCTGCAAAATGGCTAAAATGTCAACACACAATATTAGCAACACAACAAATCTTCACATCCATATGAAATATTGAATCATGCTTCATAATGCAATCTAAACAACAAAATATCAACTAAACTAAGTGAAAGCACAAAGAAGCAAGAATCCAACTCTATCTCATATTGGATTGGTGTCACATGTGCTAGTGACCCTTTCCCAATCCTTGATTGATAAGCTTAAGATGAAAATGCTATGAAGATGGTGGAGTGATGATGAGCAAAATCAGTTCTCAGTTTAAGAGAATGACTTTGCCTAAAGATTGTGAAGGATTTGCTTGAGGATGAAGCTTCTTATTTAAAGATTTTCAAAATGCTAAGTGTTGAAGAGGGACCAATGTGGGACTAAGATTAGACAAATGAAAGAAGGACACTTGTCAAATGGTGATAGGCCAATGGTTGTGCAAGATTTGGGAAGAGTGCCCATGAGAGGGAAAATTTGAATTCAAATTTTGCAATGAATGCTGAGTTTGACTTTGGAAGGGGACATGTAAGAGACATGTAAGGCCCTCATAAATGCTCTGTTTGGTGTACATGTCCACTTGGGGGAGATTCAAACTTGAGAATATTCTCCCTTTATGCCAAGTTGAAAATAAAGATTTTGATAAATCAATTAAATGCAATTTCATGTGCAAGTGGCCAAATCCAGAGAATGCAAGGGATGGGATTAGTATTTAATCGTGGTTAGATTAAATAGATGATGATTATGCCGATTTAATGCTGATTAGGTGAGCTGACTTTAAGACTTTGATAATTGACTTATTTGAATTAGAAAATGATGGAATATGATTTAGGATTTGATTTAAATGAAGTCCCCGATTTATTTAATTAAATGGATGATGCAAGATGAAGGTTGAAGGATAATGTTTATTTGATAAATGACCCTTAGTAAAATGATTATTTAATGAATGGATGAAAGTGCACTTGATTAATTGATGAATGGTCCTAATGCCACATCTAATTTGACTCAATCTAATCGAATGCATAATGTTAATTTGCATGTCTACATTTTTCCCTCTTGAAGCAATGTACTTGTTGGCGCTGGTTCAAAGAATAAACTCTGTCATTTATCGCAAAACTGTGTGTAACTTTTCTGATTTTTCTCGGATGCCCTGTACGAAAAGAAGTACACTGGTACATTTCCCCCTCAAGAGATCGAGCGAAAAGATTCGATTTGAGGGTCGATCTTGCGATAAAGAGGTTCAAAATGGATGGTTATGGATGACGATGCAAATGAGATGATTTTAAGATGCTTAGAATAACAAATCTATATTATTCTAAACAACTTAAATGATGATATGATATGAGATGGATGAGATGATGATGTGATATGCTATGATTATGCAACGGATGATTTATGCAGAATGTGATGATTTATGATGCTTAGACTAACAGATCTATATTATGATGATGATTATGCATGTGAGATGATATGTGATGATTTATGGATGCAAAGTGAATGCATAATGGATGCATGATGGATGAATG
>VDFB02340721.1:0-70249 GCA_007258455.2 Sequoia sempervirens | reverse complement strand
GAGAGGGTTGGAGTTCCTTGACCTGGGCTATGTGAATTTCAGTATGGCAGGAGATAGTTGGGGGGTGAATATTGCTTCTCTCACCAATTTGACCGTTCTTTACATGTACGGTTGTGGACTGTCAGGAGAAATTCCTCCCTCCTTTGCAAATCTCTCACGGCTTCAAAGGTTGGGGTTTTCAACAAATTTATTAAGAGGTAACATTCCCGCCTCTTTAGGTGGCCTCTCAGCGCTGGAGTATCTTGATCTTTCTTCAAACAAATTAAATGGCAGCATTCCATCTACTCTAGGTAATCTCTCAGCCCTATGGTATCTTGATATGCAGGATAATTCTTTGAGTGGTCCAATCCCCATTTCCTTTGCTAAGCTATCCAAACTAGAGGATCTTTATTTGGGCAACAATAGTTTGAATGGAACCTTCTCATTTTTTATTTTAAATAATTGCACCAAACTCCAATATTTGGATCTCTCAAGCAATACGTTGACCGTAAAATTCAGTACTTCAACCATTCCCAAATTTCAACTTCGGTACTTAGTTTTAAGTCAATGTAATATTAGAGAAAATTTCCCTGCATTTATTTCAACTCAATATTTTATTGAGTACTTAGATTTGTCAAACAACTCTCTTAGTGGTTCTATTCCCAATTGGATTTGGGAATTCACATATCTTCGATTTCTTTCATTGGCTAGAAATAATTTTAGGGGCTCTATTTCAAATATTTTTAAATTGAAATATTTGGAAATTTTAGACTTGTCAAATAATAAGCTGAGTGGTGGAATTCCCCAATGTCATAAAAATCACTCTATGTTATCCGTCTTAAACCTAGAGAATAATAACTTAAAAGGGATGATTCCAAATCTATGTGGGACAATGGATTCTCTTGAAGTATTAAAATTAGGAGATAATGCACTTACAGGGAATATTACCTCATCACTTGGAAAATATAGCTCTCTAAAAATCCTTGATTTGAGAAATAATAATTTACAAGGGAGTATTGAGAATTGGGCTAAAGGATTGCAGAGTCTCCAAATTTTAATAATAAAAAACAATGATTTTAAAGGTCAAATCCCATTGCAATTAACAAAATTGCAAAATCTTCAAATTTTGGATATGTCAAGCAATAATTTTTCAGGGGTTATTCCAAATGACCTTATGAAGTTGCCTACAATGACAGATGAATCAGAAAACATAGTAATCTTTGAACAAAGAACTTCAAATTATTCCACATTCTATATAGATCAAATAATAGTTAAGAATAAAGGACAAGATATGGAGTTTAGGAAAATTTTGAGATTAGTAAAATGTCTTGACCTCTCCAACAATAGTTTGTCAGGTAACATTCCTTGGAATATTGGATCCCTCAAAGGTTTGATTATTCTCAACATTTCAAGAAATCATTTCAATGGCAAGATTCCTACATCTATTGGAGAGATGACATTGTTGCAATCACTTGATCTTTCACATAATACTCTATCTGGGGCTATTCCTACTGAGCTGCAACTTCTCACATCCTTAAGTTACTTTGATGTGTCCTATAACAACCTATTAGGGACGATACCACAAGGAGGACAGATGATGACATTTGATTCTACATACTTCTCCAACAATTCAGGCCTATGTGGACTACAAATCTATACACCATGCTCAAGTAGTCATCCTAATTTTCCAAAGGCACATGAAGAAACTAATAAAGATTCAGAGGATGACATATGGTGGGATATGGGAATGGCTACAGGATGTGTCATTAGCTTTTCAATTGTAATGGGAATGTTATGGCTCAACGAAACATGGAGTGTCACATGCTTCAAATATATGGATGCCATTATTATTTATCTATTCCAAGCAGTGAGAGAGAAGTTGTAATATATTAGGTACGATCATTTGTATTCTACTTTTGATCAGTAAATTAATTTTTGACATGTATTGTCATATTTCAAGTTGTAGAGTGTAAAATACATGGGATGATACTTATTAGCAATGTGCAATAAAAAATTATGATCCATATTGTGTTAAATTTCATAAATTTTAGTTGGGAACTATTCAAGTACTTGTGTTTTATAATTTGAGGTTTAGTAATATTTTTGTGTGGGGTTAGATTGGGATTTATGTTGACCATATATTCTTTCTTGTAGAGTCATTATTTATTGGTGATATTGTATTTGAAAGGAAGTTAGTAGATATTTATTTTTGATGATTTGTATGTAATAATTACTTATTTTTTATCTTTCTATTTTCTCCTAAATAATAATGTTAAATTTTTATAAAAGTGACAATTGATCAAACGCGATTGATATATATTAATAAATATTTTTTCTTTCATGTTTTACTTGATTAATCTATATTAATAAATAATATTGACAAATAAATACAAAAAATGAAATACTAATAATATAGCTTAAATTCAATAGAGAATAATGGCATATTTATAATATAACGAAATTATTTACCTTAGGAAACCTTTTTAATTTAAACCAACAAAAACAACACTCATATACTCTATTAGCTCAACTAGTCATAATATAATTAGACATTTATTGCTTGTGTTTATCCATAATTTGTGTAAGTATTTTATATGATCTTTTTCTAAAATATATTAAAAAACAATGGGTATAAATTTGATCTAACAAACCACTTATAATATCCCATGGAGTTTCAATTTGTCTCATCCTATAATTGAAGCATAGCCCAGTTGGGTCATACCAAATATGGTAAGGCCCAAATCATGCAAAGTATACACCACATATTCAACAAATTATATATATATAATAAGATTACATGATTTATATAACCTCTAAGAGAACTAGTAGATTCCAACAAATCTAGATCTAGTTAAGTTTCTTAACTATCAAATTGAAGCTAACACAACTACCTAACCATCAAACTAAAGCTAACACTGACAACTCTCTAAAAAATTATTGTATGTATGGTAATTAACTCAAACACTCACCCTTGATGAAGAAATAAAATTTATATGATACCTACCATACATAGTTTGTATAGGAGTGTATGCCACTACAATACTAATGATCTAAAAATTTATTGACAAAGAAAACATAGAAAAAAAAGTTACTCTACACATGTCTTCTCTTCATTGCAATTGTAGAACTATGGATGTATTGAAATAATAACTTTCTATATTCCATCTTGTTGAATTCCTAAGTTCCCAAATTTCACCATCCCAAAATTTAGAATATTCATAGTGGATAGTAATCTATATCTTCCCCTTTAGCCTTAGATAATTTTGTCTTCTTCAAAAAAGGGGCAACACTACAATAATAACTACATAGTGGTAGAACATACTCTACGGTAACTTTTCTACACACATGGATAGATTCTAGTGAGACATTGAAACATGGAGACAATGTGCTTGAAGAGCATATTCCATTACCACTTAGTAAATGTATGACTTTGAAAATCCTTAAAGTGAGAAAATTAATTGTAATGAAGAATTATAAATTGGGTTAAAGAGATTGTATATTCTTCAAATTCTCAAAATTAAAGTATTTATTTTCAAAGTAAAATCCCACTCCTATTAATGGAAGTTTTTTTTTTAGTTTTGTGTATATGTCAAATGACATTTATTTAGGAATTATTTCAAATGGTTCTATGAGGTTCACTAAAATGATAGAGATAAATGAAAACATAGAAATCTTTGAACAAGTAGATTATTATTACTATCTAAATAGTAAACAATATATACAAATAAAATAATATTTAAGAATATAGAAAATATGTGGATTTTGTGAGAGCTTTGAGAGAAGTAAAATATCTTAACCTCTCCAATAATAGTCTATTAGGTGACACTCCTTGGAACATTGGATCCTTCAAAGAGCTAAATATTATAAATGAATTTTAAAAATCATTTTAAGAATGAGATTCCTAAATCTATTGGAAAGATGACAATACTATGATCCTTGGATATTTCACAAAATAAACTATATGGGGATATTCCTATTGAGGTGATAATTTTCGCATCCTTAGTTTAATTTGATGTGTCCCACAATAACCAATTAGGGATGATACCATAGAAATAGTAAATGATAACCTTTGATTTTGTGTAAGTACTCCAAAAATTTAGACCTGCATGGCCTACAAATATTTGTATCATTCTTAAGTAATCATCCAAATTATCTAAAGAAACATGAATAAAATGTTAGATTCATAGGACAATGAGAGGGGGGATGAATCAGTAGGACATTAAAACATTAAATCTCTTATTAACTTTCAAACCCTTATTAAACATTTCAACCCTCATTATGCATGAGTGGAATGTAAACATATGAAACAATAATGCAAACATAACCAAACACAATAGAACACTATATTTATGTAGAAAAACCTAAGCAAGGAAAAACCACATTAAGGATTATCTCACACACACACATACCTATATATACATATATATAAATATACATACATACATACATACATGCATACATATATATATACATACATACATACAAACATACATACATACATACATGCATACATACATACATACATACATACATACATACATATATATATATATATAGAAACACTAAATATAATATTCTCACTACCCAAAGGACTCATTGTTTAAGAAAGAATAAAGAAGAAAATTGTTACAAAGAGACTCACTATCTCAAAGCAACAAGAAAGATTCACCATTGCAACTCTATGCCATTTGCAACTTATGGCTCACTGCCTCTAGTAACTTTAAGAATGTTGAAGATGTAGACACCTTTTGCTCACTACATCTAGAGTCATAGGCATTAAGCTCACACTTAGATCACCACACTTGATTAAATTCACATCTCACTCTTTTCACACACTCAACACAAACTCCATCTTGCATTTATACCATCCATGACCTAAACAACCTTAATTAGGTCAGCCTTAATGAAACATATGAACCTCAAACATGCAACATCAAAATAGGTCAACACCAAACTATTTTGTGGTGGAAATAAGTGAAGGTAGACCACACCAAGGGTTAATTAGGACCTAAATCTACATCAACATGCTTCACCACACTTCCAAAAATAACTAACAAGCTATGCAATTAGCGCTAGCAGCTAGGTCAACCAAACCTACACTAACACTAACAAGCAACCACATAAACACCTCTCAAGGTCTAAAAAATACATACAAGCCACAAAGTAACACTTCAAAGAATATGCAATGATGGCATCAAGTAGGAATTTCTCTAGCGGAGCAGGGTTGAACAAAGCGTTTGATGGCAAGGATGAATTGGAAGTGGACAAAGATGAGGATGTTGGGGGTGTTGTTTGCTGCCTATCGTCATCTCTGTGGTACTCTTCTCTTGGGCAGGGCGAGGATTTCCTCTCCTATGTGTTGTGTGGGAGTTTGGTCAATGGTGTGGTTCCTGCGATCCTTCTTCTGCTCGTGGGCCATGTTGTGGATGTTGTTCTTGGCATTTTTGGAGGAGAATTTCCCCTTCTCTCCCTCTTTGTTAGATTGTGTTTTCCCTTCTAGCTCTTCCAGTGGCTTTCCTTGTAATGGGTTTGGGGTGTTGGTTTTTCTGAGGAAGTTTTGTTGCAAATTGGGCTTATTTTTGCTACTACTTGATGTAGTAGGAGGGCTTGGGGGCTCCTCGTGTGGGCCCGGTCTGCTTTTTGTTTTCTCTTGGTTATCCTTCACTTCTCTCCATCAATTGTTTGGTGGCTTTCTTTTAGGGGTTCTTGTTCTTGGAGGTTTTTGGGTTTTTTTCCTTCCCTTGTGGTTTGGTGGTTTTTTCCTGTGGTTGGTTTTGTGGATTTCTAGCCCATCTCTAGATCTTACCAGCGTGTTGGGGTAGGTTGGTGTTTTCTTGTGTTTGGACTTCTCCGTGATTTTTTCCTATTTGGGACCCCCTTTCATCTTGGGGTTTGGTTGTTCCTGCTCATTTTGGGTTTGGGCCCTTGCTTCTGGTGGTCTTTTGGTCAATGGTTCCTTTTACTGCTATGTTTTGTATGGCCATGTTGTCTCTGGTTGATTATCTTTTGGTCCTCTTTGTTGAGGTTGTTGTTGAACCTCCTGATCCCCAGTTGGTTTATGATGTTCATTCTTCGAGTGGGGTTTGGAGCCTTTTTTTTGAAGTTTTACCTTTGCTTGTTGAAGCCTTCTAGATTCTCTTTGTTATGGGTTGTGGGAATTGTCTCGTTGGTTTGGTTTTTCTGATTTCTTGTTTGGACTTTTGAGTTTTTGTTCTTTTGGGGGTCAGCTTTCAATGTTATTGTTGTGGAGCCTTGGTTTTGTTTCAACATTTTTGTTCAGGTGGATGCTCTCCTAGTGTTGTTGGTTGGGAAATTTTTATCATTTTGGGTTCTTCACATGATGCCTAAGATGCCTAAGGATGTTATGGTTCTCCTTCCTTCTGTCACTGTCTTTTTCCATGTTTTACAGTTTGTTTCTTCTTTTGAGGTGAAGATCGCTCCTATTGAGGATGAGCCCACTCCTATGGAGGTGGAGTTGGTGGTTATAGGATTGGTGGAAGATAATATCCTCTCCTATTAGCTCTTATTGAGGTGGAGTTTGTGTGAGGTGGAGTTTTGTGGCTTCACAGGGAAGGTTTCCCATTTCATCCTCTCCTTTAGAGGGGAGATCTCTCCTATCAAGGTGGAGTTTGAGATGGTGGATCAGGTGGACTGGTGTTGCTTGGTGGGTGATGCTTTCCAATGTGGTGTTATTCTTAGCTACTCTCTTATTCTAGAAGGGAGTTTGGGTGAAAATATTGTTCTTGAAGGGTGCTTTGGCAGCCCTTGTTGGTTTATTAGTGCATGGCTAACTCAGGTTGTCCCTTTACAATGGTTGGGTTTATGATCCAAGTGAATTCCTAGTTGTAATTGGGTTTTCGGCCCCTTCAAAGCTAATTCTTTGCAGTTTGTTTGGTTGTGTTTATCCTTTGGTAGACTATTGATGTTGGGTTGTTGATTGCCTATGTTCCTTTGTTATTACAACTTTCTTTGTTTTGTTGGGGTTTCTAGTCCCCTCAAAACTGGTTTTTAATGGGTTTCTTGTCCCCATAAAACCTATGTTTCGCTAATCAAAAACACTTCAAATCATCCATATAACATCTTAGAATATTCTAGCATCAGCATACTACACTACAACACTTCCACAACCACTTGAAACAAAGAATACTTTCATCATGTGCATCAGGGTACACTACCACTGAAATCCAACATAAGAACTAAACTTGTAGAGAAACTCAACATCAAAAACTTCAAGGGAAGATAAATATAGAAAATATGCTTGCATGTTCCCAAATCCACAAGAAAATAAACAATAGTGTGGAGAAATGTGGAGCAATCTCATTTCTCCTAAACAACCTTCTTCACAAATAAAACACACTGTTAAACACAGCTTCCTCTGTCACACAATTGAAAACCTAAAAATCTGGATATAGAAACTTTGAACAACTCTAATCATTATATCCAAACCACACAAACAAATATTCAACCATGAAGAAATGTAGAACATAACACCAAATTTAGCTTTGTTACACTCGACAATATTTTATTCAATATTTCTCAAAAGCTGTTGGAAATCAAGTGAACCAACTGCATTAGCAACACCACAAACATCTCTTCAACATATCTACAACACTTGAAACACCAACAATCTCCCCATCTACTCAATACCACATAAAGGTTTACATCAGTGAAAATATTGCAACAATATTCCTGACCATACTAGAGGTTGGCATCAATGACCAACTATTAATATCAATGACAACACCTATAGCATACTTGCAACAATATTCCCCTTTGTCATTGATGGTAACACTAGCTCTGAAAACCAAATCTACAAAAAGCTGGAAAGTATCTATGAAGGAGATGATAAGATCAAGCAAGCAACGATGCAAAATTTGAAGATCATGTTTGAAAACCTAGGGATGATAGAAGATGAAGATATTACAAGCTACGTACAGAGAAATTTGTCAATTCTATTATAAGTCTTGGTGGAAATCTATATGAAGATGAGGTGGTAAAGAAGGTACTAAGAACTCTTACTAAATATTATAGCCATAAAGTTTTTGCTATTGAGGAAGTTTTCATAATTTGAATAATTATTCTAGAGATTTGTTATTTGGTACTTTAACTATGTTTGAATTAAGAGATTTTGGTCTAAGTGATGTAAAAAAGGAGACTACTTTTAAATTTGGAAAAGTAAAGAATGAGGAATCCAACCTGGATGAATGTGATGAGTTAGAAGCAAAATTTGTGAGGAAGTTGAAAAAGGGCACTAAAAAATATAAAGGAAAGTTACCTTTCAAATGTTTTAACTATGGAAAGATTGGTAATTATGCAACAAAATGTCTTTTCAAAGTTTCAAAAGATAGACCTAAGGAGAATAAAAGAAAGTCAATTAGGAGAATTTATTATGTTAAGGAAAATGCCATTATATCTGATAATGAATCTGATTATCTAGATGATGAAGATGTTGAATGTTTGTTCATGGTTTTAAATGTTGGAGCTAATTATGCTAACTTTGAGAGATTTATGAAGGAAAGTTCTTTGAAAGTAGGTCATAACATTGAAGGATCAATGATGACTACCTTTCATGCTAGAGAGGAGAAGAACAACTAGATCATTGATAGTGTATGATCAAATCACATGATAGGTGATAAGAGTAAGTTTATTAAGAATGAGAATTTTGAAGGTGGCTTAGTTAAGTTTTATGATGATCCACTCAATAATTTCCGAACTAGAGATCCACTGATTTCCTATCCAAAAACTAGAGACCAAGAACCTATCCAACCTCTCAAAGATAGAATTCACCCCACACCTCATATTACTCTAGGGGAGAAATTTCACTTGACCCAAAGGAATGAAATCCCACCAAAACTTCCTTATGCCCTAATGCACTGGCACTTCAACCATACCACCAAATCTTGGAGGTTACCTTGACCATACCCTCCATTGACAACTTAGTTTCTTGAATAAACATAACATTAGGGGAATGAGTCTTGACCATTTCTCGAATAGTCTTTTGTCAAGGGATGTTGTTCAACCCCCTCACATTCCAAGAGAGAAGAATCATTTTTTGGGGTTAGAAAAATAAGAGTAAAGAGGCTTAACTAAATCCAAATCCACCAAATTCTCACCCATTAACTTAATCTTATCTTGGTATTTCTTCCTCCCTACCTTGGAGAACTTCTTTGATTTCCCCTTCTTGAAATTCTTCTAGTGCAGCCCCAATGTTGAGGGGACCTTATTGCCCTTACCAGGATCTTGAGCTGCTACAACCAGTTGCAAATCTAAATGATCAATGGTTGTACCAACACCCACCTCATTATCCACTAGAATAATTGATAAACCAAAAGACTCTGGGATATGCCCAAAAACCATCAATGACTTGGTACCTGTCTCCACTAAATTATTATTGCGCCTTTCCTCTTTGGAGGACAACTACTCCAAGAAAGTATTATCATTTAGAATATTTTCAAGAAAATCCATTCATTGATCAAATTATTTTAAGGCCTCAAACCAATTAAAAGTGGCATCATCTTGTATATCCCTAAGGGTTCTTTTTTGGCATCTTCCCTTATTGCGAGAATTCATTGGAACAAAACCGTCCTTATTTGTTTACCCTTTTGACATACCTAGTTGAATCCCTACCAGTGGAAGTATCTGAGACACTAATTCTAGGGCATGTTCACTACAGGTGGCCATATTCATGGCAGATTTGGCACAGAAAGGGAAAAGCCTCATAGTTCAATTGTTGAATCCATGAATTAGAACCAACCTAATGTTCCAATGAATCTGGTAGCAAGTTATTTAAATCAATCTCCACACAAATAAGAGCTAATGAGATTACCTTCTTCTCTGGAGTATGTTATGATGGCCCCATTGGCTTACCTAACAAAAGAGAAATATTGTGTAAAATGGAATTCCTCCAGAACTCAAATGGGAGCTAGGGAAGTCTCACCTAGATTGGAACCCTTGATGAAAGTTCTTCAGCTAGATTAAATTCAGTATGCCTAGGTTTAATAAACAACCCCACTTGATTTTAGAAGTAGGGACCCCCTTCAAACACTTTATTTTGGTCTACCAATCATGAAAATACCACCATAAAATATCCATTTTTTGCTTGCATCACCTCCATGTCTCCCTCTGGGTTCCAAGTTCAATGAGCCCAAGATTCAAGAAATGGGAGAGATAATTTAATTCCCATGAACTTACAAATTAAATCATGATTACTCTAATAGTCAACATCCTCCCCAATAGATTTTGATTAGATTACCAAAATTGAGCAAGCCTCACTATTAACCAAATAGCCATTCACATTTGGAACTTGAGAAATACCACCCCATGAGGAACTAATAGAAATTGAGGCATTGCTCAAAATTTTTACAGCTTTAGCATGATTAGACGAGGAGAAATCAATCCCTATTACCACCTCTGAGAATGACAAGTCAATATGTGTTCCCAAACTTGTACCCAACTCCATGCAAACACTGCCCAAATAGAAGAAAAAAGGAGAAAAAATATATTGGCTTTTACAAAGACTAAACCCCCGATAGCAATAAGAAACCCATCCCTGCAACAAGAAAAACCTCCAACCTCCTTTACTCGCTAGAAAACACTCATGCAAAGGAAAAACACCTGCATGTAGGTTGTGACCTGCTACAATTCATGTGCCCTCCTACACGACTTCATCTTCATTACCCTTAATCAAACCTTGAAGCAACATATTTAGGAATATAATATTCTTATATTTTATTTATAAGTTAAGAATGAGAAACATGAAAATATGTTTTGGAAGTGAATAATTAAAGAAAAATGTTTTATGCTAAATTTTTATGCATGGAAGGTTAAAATGAGTAGTTATTTTGTAACTTTTTGGATTTTGTGTTGGAGAATGATGGATTTATGTAAGAAAGTGAAATAGCAAGTTGTTAGAGATGATTAGGGACAAGCCATATATTTGATTTTTTTACTCATTTAGGATAAAATAAAAAAAATTAAAGCCTACTGTCAAATATTTAATTATGTGATGATGAGTATTATAAGACATGGGAAATGGAAGCAATTAGTGTATCCTTATTCTTTTTATAGAACAAGGAAGTAATGTAGATGTGAATAGATTTTTTTGTATGTTAAATGACACAATTATATTTGTTAGAAATACAACTCTTATGAGAAAAAAATGTTGCTCTTGGGCCATTTTTTAAGAATATAAAGTGACAACTTGTTGAAGTGTCTTTAATCATAAGATTTGGCTAAGCCATGTGACCAATTTTTTTTCATTTATCCTAATAGGGACATCCACCTTGGCGTAAGTAGTTCCAAAAGATCCACTCTTGTTAGTTAGCCAAGACTAGTTTTAGCTTGATCATGAAGCTTAAGCGATTATATCTATTAAAAATTTCCATTCTATAATTACAAAGTACAATTTTAAGCACTAATACATTATTCCCACACCAACACTTTATTTCAAAAAGGTTGGGAACACCCACTAGTTTGTAATCCTACATACGAAACCACTAAAAAATAGAGTTAACATATTTTCTCTAGTTGATCTAAAGTTTTATGTCAACTCCATGTATCTTGATCTCCATCACTAATATGAACTTAATTTCTCTTAAATTCTTCTTATCAAACTTTAATGAGAGTTATAATTTTAGAACCCTAAGCATCTCCTTGCTATTTTTAATTAACAGATCATAAACATAAATTATAATAAAAATAAATTAACCACTTATCTACTCATAGAAAAATGATTTTCTTTATCTCTAACAAATCCCAACTTCAAATAAAAGAGTTAAACTTTTGATACTACATATGGGGGGATTTTTTGAGACCATAGAGATATTTATTCAACTTATAAACCATGTTATCCCTAACATCATAGGCTACTTTGGTTGTGCCATGTAGATCTCTCCTCCCAATCCCCATGCATTAAAAATATATTAACATTCATTTGTTCAACCTCAAGTTCAAGTGGTGTAGCAACAATAATCATAAACTCAATAGATACAATCTTCAAAAGATAGAAGATCTCTATAAAATCAATTACATCTACCTAGGAATAGCCCTTAATCACTAACCTTGCCTTGTAGTGCCCAATCTAATCATTTGAACTAAAATCAATTTTGAAGAACCCATTTGTAGATAATAGGTTTCTTATCATTATGAATCTTTGCTAAGTCCTATATTTTGTTATTCTCCATTGAAACCATCTCCTCTAGCTAATCTATGTCACTCTAAATCTGATTTGTAATAGTTGCATGTATTCTTGCCTGTAGGAATGAATTTTGTTGTGCTTAGCAAGGCATTCTTGCCTATAGGATGGAATCTTGTTTTTCTTGGTAGATTTCTTGTGGCTTTTCATTGTTGTTGGAGTTGCACATTTGATGTTGAAATTGGATTTATTAATTTTCTTGAAGCATGTGTGCAGTATTAATCTTTGGATGCAAGTTCAATAGTTTCAATTCCAAAAGTTGAGAGATTTTCCTTGGTTATGATTTTTGGGCTGGAAAAATTGACAATCCTATAGGATTCTCAATTGTTTCAACTTGCATCATTATGATAAAAATAAATCAATAGAGTTTTAAGACAAGCCAAATGTTTCCATTGGATTCATATAATTTTAGACAAACCAACAAACATTTCAATATCAAAATTTTCATATTGTTGGGAATTAAGGTGTCTCAACCTTTGCAATCTCCTAGCATTAAAATATTAATTTATTAATGCTTATGTTATAATTTCTTGCTCATATTAATTTGTCATCTAATATGACTTGGCATGGTGAGTTGTCAACATATTTGGAGGTGACATAGGATGTGAGATGGATATTGTGGTCTCCACATGGAAATGTAGGCATCCCATTTTGGGAAGAGATTCCTTGACATGTGTCTGCATCTTTGAGGGATTCTATGACAAAGTATGATAGATTCTTTTGACAGATTCCTATGATTATCTTATGACTCGTAAGAGTTAGATTCTATGACAAGTTGGACAAGAGTTGGAAGGAATCTTTGCATGAGGAATCTAGGTGCCCAATTTTGACCTATGACAAGTTGTAAGAGAATTTAAGAGGCATCTTCTATATTTATTCAATTATGACAGATTCTCTTACAGCTATAAGAGTTGTCATATATGAAAAATTCTATGACATTGTAAGGCATTTGTCATACTTATTAGGGGAAAATTTGGGGCACCCAAGTATGGAGGCATGTAGGGGGGTTTAGGAATCATGTGACAAGTATCACATGAGTCATATATATGTTTGGAAAATGTGCCACATGGATTTGGATGCCCATCTCTTGTAGCTTGTTCTAGAAGCTACCTTCATGCTTGTATTCTCTCTATATTAGATGTCCTAGAGTGGGTTTTGCATGTTGAATATTGCAAGTATCAAAGTGTTGTCGTATTTCCTTCAAAAGAGAAAGATGTAGTCTCCATGCTGAGGCTATAAGCCTGCAAGTGTATTGTAACCTTATTGTTGAAGATTAATGCATTGGTTAGATACTTTAGAGTTTGGGGGTTTTTACCCAAAAGGGTTTTCCCCACGTATATCATGTTTTTTTCTCTTTTGTCTATATTTATTCTATTCTTCACTTTTTTCATTCTTGAAATGTTAATTTACATCCCATTATGTTGCTGAAATTTTATTATATCTAAAACTACATAAACTTTCCTCTAAGGATTAATGCATGGGAAATTAAATTGTGTCTATTTCCACTTTAAGGAATAGTAGTATGTTCTTGTATCAAGATGTTGAAATTTGATTTATTTAAAGAAACATAAGATACCGAAGGTGCATACTAGTTCATGGAAGACTTTCTAAGTTCGTCATTTCCCTTTCATTTGGTATTCGAGCTTAGTTCTGAATTTGCATGTGCTTGCATGTGTATGTATGTAAGTTGCATGTACTTGAATGGACTTGTATGTCACTTGAATGTTCTCACATGCTGATGCATGTGGTGTTTCAGGTTCTGGGTATTTCTTTTGTTGTGATTCCTTAGCTTGGAAAGATTGAGGGAATTCGTTTTGAAGGAATTGGTTGATTATTAATCCTTTTCTGAGTGGAATTTTTGTAGTTGATCTTGTTTTTTGGGAATAGTAGGCATTGTGAAGGATGGAGAAGATAAAGTTTTATGGAGTTGATCATGTGGTTATATTTGATATGTTATTGATGTGGATCTCTTATTTGGCAGTTGAATAACCTTGAATGCATGTGAAGCTATGGAGTTGATCATTGGATGATCTAGAAACTTCTAGAATATCCTAATTCTCTCTCATATGCATGTACATGTTGGTGGTGGAGTTTGTCTACAAATAAGCAAGGAAGTTCCTGAACCTCTTTTTCCTAATGGATGTTTGTACTTGCATGGTTCAGATTCATGCTCCTTGGATTTGAGGGTTTTATAGTTTTTTTGTTTAATAAATATATGGTTATACATATTCATGGTATTCCATTGTTCTGGTTTAACTATTATAGTTGTTTTTATAATTGTGGGTCTTCCATATGTTAAGTGGATATGGATTTGCATATGTGGTACAAAACATGGTGGGTTTGTAGGTTTTACATGGTTAATAAAAACTTGCAATTTTGCAGATCTGTCGATGAACTATTTTTTAGATTATGTTCCCCTTGGGGTATTTCTGGATCTAAGATAATTGTAGGTTTGCATGTATGCTTCATGCATGTTTTGAGGAAGTTTGCAGATTTCTCGTTGGGGAAATGGTGATTTGATGGTGGTTGTGAAGTTGGGATTATTTGTATTTTTATAAGCTTCTATACAACCTATTTCCTCTAAAGGTTTTACAATTTTCATGTGTTCTAAAAGTTGTGGGTTTGTGTAGATCTAGAGTATTCATTTGTTTAGATGAAATATGTGTGATCTCTTATTCTAGATGTATAAAGTGATTTCATATTTACACGAAGATGTTTTGATGGGGTTTTACATGTTAATAAAAAATCTATGGTTTGTAGATCTATGGAAAATATTATGTTCAGACTCTTAGATTTTTCTGGATGAAAACAATTGCATATTTGTAGGAATGCTTGATTAGTTTTGATGGAACCCCTCAACAAATTCTTGGTTCCATTTTAATTTTTTGTATTACTTGGCATGAACTCTCGTTTTGGCTTAGGGTTGTTCCTTATCACTGTTTTAGGGGTTTTGTGTTTCCTAAATCCCTCACAATTACCTATGAATTTAGAAAACCCTTGGTCATTATATTTTCACATTGACCTAGTGTTCTTGGTATCCAATTTTTTTAATTGTCACTTATGCCATCAAAGTCATTGTTTTCATTGGACCCCTAAGTTTAGAATTTTCGGTCACCTCAATTATTTTAAATTTTGTTATGGTCGGACTTGATTTTCCTTCTAAAAATGACTTAAGTGTTAAATCCCCATTCATAAGGGTCAAGTTCCCATTGGAAAAGAGGTGGACCCTTTTCAAATTAACTTTTGTGGCATGTGCAAAATTAGGTTATCATGCTAGTTGTTTGATCGATAAAAGTTGATCACCATCGTTCCTTGTGCCCACATGCTAATTTATTCCTTATTACTTTATTTGCATAGGCTGGTGGGCTTCTTCCACATGTTTGGTACTTTGGTGGGCCTGATCTCCTTGGTAAATTTAGCTGGCACCATTTGAAGAACATCAATGGTAGTTATCAAGTGATGTGGCCACATCTTGACCACTCCCCACATGCCCGTGTTGGTTTATTTCACATTATTTTAAACACACAAGCTAGTAGGCGATGGCCACATGTTGTGTCTGGTAGTGGGACCAATGTTTATAAAAGTTTGAAGGACATGGATTCAACAAAGATCAACAATGGACACCTCAACACGTGTCTTCATTGGGATCATTCCATGTGTGTTGTCTGTCCCGCGCATTAGGGAAATATTGTCACACAGGCTAGCGAGCAAGGCAACATCTGTCACTTTTGTGGGACTCACTAGGTTTTTAAGATGACAACTACTTCATAAGGGAGAAATATCAACAATCAATGGTGAGTGATGTTCAATCCTGACCACTCCCCACCACCGCGTGAGGGCCCCACATGTGTCCCATATTTTGCTACTTCAAGTGGGAAAGTGCCATGTGGACATTCTAAAATGTTTTGATAGACTCTAGTGGAGTTAGAATGCTACTAAATTTGGTTGAGATAGCACTATGATGAAAACAACATTATTTTTGTGATTATTCTTTTGAGCACATGTTTGGGTTTCGACTGTCAATTCTGAAAGTTATTGGTATGTGTGGGAAGGTGATAATTAAGCAAGACGGTGTACGAACCGATACTCTGAGATCAAATCAAGATCATTCCCTACTATTTTTCTATGAATAAATACAAGTGTACTAATTCCCATGGGTGAGTGGGTAAACATGGCATGGCATGTTTTTAATTAATAGTAAGTACATGGTTGAAATATGTGTACAAAGTGGATGCATATCTACTTTGATATTTTCTGATTAGGAAAAGGAATTAATAGCATATAATTAAGCTTTATCACAACTGGTTACACTAGTGATATTTGACCATGATTTAGTTTTAAAACATAATCAATGGTTGAGATTTTAAAAGCTCAAAGTAGTATGATGTTAGCTCGTGTGCACAAACTTTCCTTGAGTATTAATGGTTGGAAAAATTGCATGGCTTAATATAATGAGGATTGATGGTCATATCTTTCATTCAAAATTTTCATCCATAGGCAAACAATTGAGTTCTGGTCCAAGAGTATAATTGGTGAGAATTTCTTGAGTTTTCTTGTTTTGGTTCTTAGGAAGATGAGTACAGCGTGTGAGTCTATCAAACCAGTGCATAGATCTAGGACATTAAGTTTGTTGGAGCCTGGGGAAAATGCTCCCAAGGAAGAAATTGATATAAAAGGAGCTCTTGAAGCACCAAAGGGTAGAGGGGCATGTAGGAAATTCAAGAAATATGGTGTAAGGAGCAATTATCATTTGAGAAGTCAAACTATTTTTTAAGAGCTAGTTGAATATGAAAAGAAGAAAAAGAAGAAATGCAAGTACCATAAGGCCTATCTAGGGAAAAATAATTCTCCTGTTGAGGTTTCTGATATTCTTTCAGGTAGTGGAGGTGCTACTAATCCAAAGGGTGATTATTATTCCCTCTCCCTAGTACCTTTTGAAGACTTTGACGAGGAAGTGGTGATGGTTCCTCCAATTCCACCACAAACAAGATGTGGGTGAGTATCCTCTAAGGTTGATGACTCTGCCACATTTTTTTTTTTATGATACCATCGCCACCTTGTTAAGATTGTCTTATTCAACATTCATGTGATTTCTTGTTTCTAGTATTGATGTGGAATTTTTTTAGGTTGGTATGTTAGAGAAGTGCCAGACTTTCTATCTTTGGCAACATGTATGATTTTCCAGATGGCATACAAGTTTTTACTCAAATTGGGAATGGAGAATCTTCTTTGGACAATAAAGATGAAGCTTTGATGCTACTGCAACAAAATTCACCTCTTGGGGAGCTAACATGTCTTTGTTCAAAGAATGTGGAGTTTTGTCTTTAACTCTTCCATTTTCCTCAATCATTACATGTAACTAACTAAAGAGTGTCTCAAATTCTAGTACAAATGATCTTCAAATGAAACAAAATGTAAATGTAATTGGGCCTAATGCTTGTTGCTCCCTTATTCTATAAAAGGGATTTCATGGCTCATTACATGGGTCAAATTTTTCAGGTCTAAATATGGTCTAGGTGAAAAGCTAAGTTCAAAAAAGGTGTTTTTTGAAATAATATGGATGAATAGAACAATAGATTGTCTTGGGGGTGAGTCCTATATGTAATAGTCTTAAATTGGTTTTATAGATTCTATAGATATCAAAAAAAATCTTAGTTTAGGAACAAGTATTCTCCTCTGTGTACTTCTTACAAGTTATAAATGAAGATATTAATGGTATTCTCATTTGTCTTCAGTTGTTCCACTGTATGTATGATTTTATTCTAGCTTTAACTCAAAGAGTTAATTAAATTCTTGAAGAGGGTTATATATTTGTAGGCAATTACATAGGATTTCATAAGAAGTTGTTTCAAGCACTGTGAGTTTTCATATTGCAAAGTATTATGAGAATAGTTCATCAATTTCTAAATTAAGTGACTTATATATTACTGGTTCTTACATATTTGACTCTATTGTCCCAATTGATGAAGCACTGATCTATTTATTAAATAACCTTGCATAAAATGAGCTACTAGCATCTCAAACCATATATTTTGAAATCAGAACAATATTCATTTAAAAATCTTTTCAATTGTGATGTATGGGTTTGAACTGCCCCTGTCTCCTGGCAAATAGGTAATCATATTCTTAAAGGCTTTCCAAACATTCAGTGAAGTTCAATATTTTCAATATGTAGGAGTATATATGTGTATAATTATGTTATCAACATGATATACGTAATTTGAACACAATAAGGAATACCCTCCTAGGTATCACAGAGCCTAAAGAGTAGGAGTAAAGACCTCAAAATCCTTTGCTCATTGTGTTGACCTTTGACCTTTAATTTTCTTAACCATAAGCGTTGGCTACCCTTTAGATAAATTCATGGTTCTACCAGAACAAGAACCAATAGAAGTGGCAACTCTATTGGGGATGGACTTATGAAAATTCTGATAGAAGTTCATTTAGCCTTAAGAGTTAAGAATTTGGTGAATCTAGACACTGGTTCAAATATTGAGAAGTTTTCAGACTTGGAACTAAGTTTGTGGTAGAAATTTCAAAGAATTTGAGTGATTCTACTATGGAGAAGACCCAAAAGGAAATTCATCCTTATAGTAGCTTCATATTTTGTCCTTTTTGAAGAGAGACCTGACGACTCTGTCAAAAGAAACTACTAAAGATTTGAAGAAAATCTTAGAGCTACAAAAAAATTTGATCAAGAAGGAAAGTTAGCAGCTACTCCAAGTTTTCCAGGTATTCTCATAAATTCAAAGAATTTATTATCATGTTTGAAATCAATTTATGATAAGTCTTCAAGTTTGAAATAATTTTGATTCCCTAGTGAGTGAATTAAGCACTAAGAAAGGGAATAATAGTGATTGTTTTTACATACTTTTGTATTCTTAGATTGTAGCATCTATAATGAAGTATGCAATATTTCTGAAGAGATTCATTTAAAAGGTCTTAAGCAAATCAAATTTGTATTCTAAAACCTTAAGATTATGTTGTAAAAGTACTTGGAAGTATCCTTTTAAAATACAAATTTGATAAGACAACTTGTAAAGGCATAAGAAATCATATATCAATATATGCATCTTTATACGCTTCCAAGTACAACCATGGTTTCTAATCCACTCCAGTTAGGTTATAAGAGAAGTTTCAATTCTAGAAGATATAGAGCCATTAATTTCAGTGGAATTAATGGTTACCCAAATGTTATTCCACTTGAAATCAGAGATAAGTTGCCAAAATTCAATGGTACAAAGAAAGAAGCAACAAATAAGCATCTACATGAATTCAACAATTTAATGGATGACTATGAAGTAGATCATGAGGATATAGTTATGAGACTATTTATTTAGTCTTTGAAAGATGTGAGAGAACAACTCTTTGATTTACTAGAGCTTGCTCTATTTTCTCTTGGAGTGAGTTCAAAGTAGTATTCACAGAGCAATTTGGTGAAATAATCAATGCTAGTTCAATGCTAAATAAATTCATGAACATTGAAAAAGAGAAGGATGAGCTAGTTCCATCATTTAATAGAAGATTTGCTAAAACATTGAGGGATATTCCTAAGCTCTTAAGGTTAAGTGATGCAATATGTTTGGTTGTTTATTTGGGATCTTTTGATAGTAAGATGAGCTATTTATTGAGAGATAAGGATCCTAAAACTTTGCATCAAGCCTATGGTATAGCCACGAATATTGAAAACAACTAAAAATATGTAATGCACAAAGGTCATTTGAATACAAGTGTCTACTACCCTAAGACACAACATGTTGATGTAAAGTGTAAATCATAAGTTGAAAATGAATTCCAAAATGCTTACACCCCTATTGTATTAGTTTTCACATCATTCCATAATGTTGATGATGTAAAGCCCCAAACAAATTGTTAAGAAGTTGCATGTATTTGTGATCATGTAATCTTTGTTCAAGCCCTCTCCTACATAAGTAGGTATGAAGAAGAAGAATCATATGATGTTTTTGCAAGGTTTATGAGTATGTTGCATTCAATTCCCAAATGTCACATACCTGAAAAATAAGAGTGTATTGACTTTTTTTATGAATCTTATGAACCAAGTTTGAGTGCTCTTCCAAAAGAGTTGAAACCTATTGAGCTTGACCAAGTGTGTGATTATTTTTTCATGTTTTAAAAAATTAGAAATGGTCACCAAGAAACTATCATGCTTTCAACTTATAATGATAATGATTATGTGGCTCCATATATGTTAGGAAATGAGATACCACATAAAGAAGAAGAGAGTAGAGCCAAGATGGAAAAAACATGCCTCAATAAAGGAAATGAAATAATTGGTTCCAAATATTCTAAAGAGTCCATTACCTATGCTCCTATGGAAGACATAAAAGTGAGCATTCAATCTGAAAATTATGAACACAATTGCAATATAGAGAAGTCCTCTTGTTGTAATAATGATGCTGGTAATAAACATGATCATTCCTCTAATAGTCATGTTTTTTTCTCAAAAGGCAGAAATTGAAATTTTTGCTACAAATGGGAGATATGATGATAACAATGGAAACGCATGTTTGTTTGAGAAGGAGCAACTTCATGTTGGTATGTGGCAATTGATCATGCTATACTGTACACCTCAGCATGTATCCTTGCCAGGGTCTAGGGCTAGGCCAAGCCCCAGGTGGGGGTTTGGGGGTGGTAGGCCCTGAGAAAATTTTTCCTCCTACTTTTTCATGTCATCATTGGAAAAGGAAAAATCAACAAAAAAAGGAAAAAACCAACTTTGTAGAACCCTAATCTGGAAGCTTCTAAGCTTGTTAAAAGGAGGTTTGGATGTGGGTTACAGTATGATGAAAAACACGATTATTCGCAAGATTGTAATAAGTTTTTGCACTAGATAATAAAATTATTAGATGGCTACGATTTGGTGGATGTAGCCCAGATTGTGTGAACCATGTTAAATTCTCTGTGTTATAATTTATTTTGTGTGTTTTAGTTTCTCTATTTATTAATTAAATCTGCATTTAATTGTTAGATATTTTCCTTTCTAACCCTAACAAGTGGTATCAAAGTGGGTTGTGTTTTGATTATCGTCTATAGGAAGGCCTCATGGTTGAGTGGGAGTAATGGCAGATGAGGGTAAGAAGGTTGAGAAGTTTAATGGGCAAAAATATCAGTTATGGAAGATGCAGATGGAGGACTACCTCTATCAGAAGGATTTATGGTGGCCATTAGAAGTGAAAACCAAGAAACCCACATCAATGATTGATGAGGACTGGGATATTTTGGATAGAAAGGCTCTTGGAAGTATTCATTTATGCCTGGCACAATTGGTGGCGTTCAATATTACTTTAGAAAAGACAACTCAAGAGTTGATGGAAACCCTAGCGAAGTTATATGAAAAGCCTTCCGCTTCAAATAAGGTATTTCTTATGAAGCATTTATTTAATATGAAAATGGTAGAAGGTGGGTCAGTTATTGATCATTTGAATGAGTTTAATATAGTCACCAATCAATTAACTTCTATAAAATTAAACTTTGATGAAGAAGTTAGGGCTCTTTTGATTTTGTGTTCTTTGCTTGAAAGCTGGAATAGCTTGGTAATGGTTGATAGCAATTCTATTTCTAGTTCGAATACATTGAAATTTCATGATGTTAGTGTTATTTTGAGTGAGGAAATTCATAGGAAATGCTTAGGTGGAACATCCACATCATGCAATGTTTTGAATGTAGAAAGTAGGGGTAGAACAAAGGAGAGAGGAAACAATTCCAGAAATCATGGGAAGTAACAAGGAAAATCAAAGGACAAAACATCCCAATCTAAAGACAAGAGGGATTGTTGGTACTATGGTAAGCCAGGTCATTTGAAGAAAGACTGTTGGTCTCGAAAAAATAAAGGAGACAAAAAGGAAGTAAAGAGGAAAATGTGGTAAGTAATAAATCTGATGAGGATGCTTTGATTCTTTCCCTTGATAATGTTGATGATTCTTGGGTGTTAGATTTAGGGGCTTCATTTCATGCTACTCCCCATAGAAGTTATTTTCTTGATTATGTCCAAGGGGATTTTGGGCTAGTTTATTTAGGAGATAATGAACCCTGTCAGATTGTTGGAAAGGAAAGAATCAAGATTAAGTTGCAGAATGGGAATCATTGGCTACTACATGAGGTAAGGCATGTTCCAAAGTTAAGTAGAAATTTAATTTTAGTAGGGAAACTAGATGATGAGGTTGTGTTGTTACATTTAGTGATAAAAATTGGAAGGTCACAAAGGGTTCCTTAGTGGTAGAAAAAGGTGTGAAAGTAGGCACCTTATATCTTTGTACAGATCATACTATTCCTTCTACTTTAATTGTTACGAAAAAAGGTCAATGTTCAGGAATTTTGCTATAGTTTAGCAAGAAGATCATACAGTTGTTGTGGACTTTAAATCACACTGTGGCATAATATACTTGGCATATGAGTGCAAAAGGTATGAAATTAATTCATTCAAATAATGTTTTCAAGTCTAAAATGTGTTAATATGGATATCTGTGAAAGTTGTGTGTATGAAAAAAAAAAAAGAGTAAGTTTTCTCAAGGATGGGAAGCAAAAAAAAGATGATAAATTGGAGCTTGTGCATACGGATGTGTGGAGACTAGCTCGGGTATCTTCTCTCGGTGGTTCTTTGTATTATGTTACATTCATTGATGATGCAACTAGGAAGGTATGGATTTATTTCCTTAGGCAGAAATTTGATGTATTTGAAACTTTTTAAAAATGGAGAAGCTTGGTTGAGAATGAGACAAGTAAAAAGCTAAAATGTCTTAGATCTGATAATGGTGGTGAGTATTGCAAAAAGAGTTTGAAGATTATTATTCCTCTAATGGTATTTGTAGGCAGAAAATGGTTCCAAGGACTCCACAAGAAAATGGAGTGGTAGGCATGAATCGAACAATAATGGAGCGTGCATGGACTATGAGATTGCATATTGGGCTACCTTTAAAAATGTGGGCAGAGACTATAAATACTGTTGTTTATTTAATTAATAGAGGTCCCTTTAATCCTTTGGGTTGTGGTATTCTAGAGGAAGCATGGAAAGGTAAGAAGGTGAGTTATTCTTTTCTCAAAACCTTTGGTTGTGAAGCATTTGGACATGTAGATTCTGAAAATAGAATCAAGCTTGATGCAAAATCAAAAAAATGTATATTTATTGGATATGGCATTGATGAATTTGGTTGTAGGCTTTGGGATTTTGAAAATCAAAAAATTGTGAGAAGCAGGGATGTCATATTCAATGAGAAAGTGTTGTACAAAGATCGGTTGCTGCAGCATGAGAAGAAAGAAAATGATTATGCAGTGTTGGATGATATTTCAAACAATGATGTTTCAGTGGTTCCTCATGGTGGGCAACAACAACAGCAACAAATACCACAAACTCCTATTAGATGATCTTCAAGGATAAGTAGACCTCCTGAAAGATTCTCTCCCTCTTTGTATACTATTTTGTTGAGTGTGCTAGTGACGAATATTATGATGAGAGCTATGGGTGGTTTTAAGGTTGGTGGGAGCATGGAATGGAAGAAGAAATGGACTCCTTATGAAAAAATTAGACTTGGGAATTATGCAAGTTACTGTAGGTAAAAGAGCTTTACCAAACAAATGGGTTTATAGGATGAAAGAGAGGAGGATGGGTAAGAAGAGATTTAAAGAAAGCTAGATTAGTTATGCTTGGTTTGCACGGAAAAAGGGTATTGATTTTGGTAAGTTTTTCTCCATTTGTTAAAATGACTTTTATTACGTATTGTTTTTGAAGTATTGTAGCTCTGAAGATTTGCATTTGAATGACTTGATATTAAGGTGTTGGTGTGAATAATTGTCTTGTACCTAGATAATTAATTCACTAGGTAAATTAGGGGACATATTCACATTGTTAAGTTTACTTAGGTAAAAGATTCTTTCTAGAAGGCTTAGTTGGCTTATCTAGAACTTATCTTATCTAGCTAGGATGCATCATTTCCTAGGTGATTAGGTTGTTGGTTGTCTCATGTCATAGGATCATGACATTTGTCAACATCATATTCATACCTATCTCTCAACCTTGCCCATATAAGCAAGGCATCTCATGTACATTTGTATTCAAGCTGATCAAGCAAAAGCTATTCAAGCAATCAATCAATCTTGCATTGTGAAGCAAGCATTCTTGCCATTCTCTCTCTTGTGGAAGTGGTTTTGGTCGCAACTGATCTTGGGGGTGTTGAGGAGTCACCATCAACTCCTACATGGTATCAGAGCTCTCCAGGTGTTGCAGATTCCTTCCCAGATCTGAGGGTGATATTTGTGAAGGAGGAGAATTTCTTTGAGTGCGGTTGAGTTTCAAAAACCTCAGTTGAATCAAGGAAAGGCTCCATGAGCGAATTCGGTATAGAATTCGCCTATATTGGGTAAAGTTGTTTTTGAGGCAAATTTTTTTTTGCTGGAATAACTCCCTGTGCAGTACGATTTTCATATTTTCGCAAAAAAATATTTCAGGAAATATTTTCTGCGGTATTTGATTGATAATTTTGGGGCAAAATTATTTTTATCAAAGCTATTCAAATATTTTTGGCAAAATATTTGTATTTTGGTCATTTATCATAATTATAGCAGACGAGAGTCTTTGTGAGTCCTTGTCCACACGATCAACTTGTAAGTGCGCCTGTGTGTCAGTCAAATCCTCTCGGCATAATCTTACCCTAGTTTGTTATCGGTGTCCTTTCCACATAATCAAGTGTCACATGCGTTACGTAAACATACCTCTAAGTATCGAGATTCGGCATCGGCCGAGTCACATGGGTCAATGTCGCAGCCGAAGGAAGTCACATTGGTGAGTCGCATCCCATCGGCGGCCTACACAGTGTGTAGCAGTCATTAGTATCCATGGTATCTTTGATTGGCTCTGTCCATCCTCTCTGCGAATAGGGATGCAGCGATGCGAGCATGAAGGGTACCATCGAAGTAGGATTGTGTGATATACTTGATTTTGTGGCTTTCAAATCTTGTATAAGGCGCTATCAATTGGCACTACTATCATCCCGGCGGCCAGGAGGCTCCAGGTTTGCCTTATCGCCAACCCTTGAGATCTTGAGCGTCGTGATTACAATCCTTGGGTCTTCCACTATTGGCGTGCATTCTCTCTTTGCGTCGGCATCATACTCGGTAGCAGTCTTTCTTTGGAAAGACTTTAATATATATAAAGTTTGTTTTTATTAAAAATTTTCAATAGCCGACCATGTATTGTTTAAGCTAGCCGTGTGAAATAGCATAGAGTTTTATGTATTAGCCGACCGTTTAGTATTTACTGGCGGGATTTATCGATGAATCGATGGTCATATGGCTGAACCACTTTTTTTGCCCGGTGCCACATTTTGCACCAATTTGGTCTTAAGGCTGTTTTTTTGTCTGATGCTATTTATACATTTTTTATTTTCCATAACTTTTTGCATATGGGCCGTTTTTCAAACGAAATATCATCAGAAAGGTGGAGATCTAAATTTTTTAGTGGTGTAGATATTTTGCAGAAATTTTGCAGTTTTGTGCCTCTTTTTCCAGGTTGAAGCCCGATCATCGTTTTCTACTTCCGAGCTCATATCTTGGTGCTCCGATCTCCAATTTTCTCCAAATTTGTGGCATCGGAAAGGTATTCAGGAGTACTTCAGCTCTACTCATGCACTTTTTTCAGATTTGTTTCCAGATTTTCATATTTTTAGTTTGTAGCTGATTTGATAGTTTGGGATTCCTTGTTGTAAATTTGCAAAAAAAGTGCAAATCTTGTTGGGACAAAGGGGTTGATTTCTTGTATTGTGAGGGAAATTTGTTGTTCTTCTCTTGTAATCTCTCATTGTATCATGGATTTGACAAAAGTTATACTTCTAACTCCATATAACTATCATGAGTGGAAATCTCAAATGGAGTTATTATTGTTAAAATCAAAGTTGCAACGAATCACATTTGGTCAAGGTCCAGAACCTGCAGGAGCAAAAGAGAAAAGAAAATGGCTTGATAGAAGGGATGAAGCTCTTGGTACTTTGAAGTTGTCCATTTCTCCAGATCTTAGATATCATGTTGCATCTTGCACTCATCCTAATGAAGCTTGGAATACTTTAGAGAGTCTCTTTGGTAAGCCAGCTAAGATGAGGAAATTTAAGTTGGAGAATGAACTCATGGGTCTTAATCCTTCAGATTTTGACAATGTCCAAGACTTTTTCTCTAAGCTCAATTCTCTTAGATTGCAGTTATCTAATTGTGGGGTCACTAAAGAGGATGAACAATTGATACTTTCTATTCTTGCTAAGCTTGGTCCTGATTATTCAGTGTTTGTTTCTACTTTCTATGCTACAATGGATGCTCTTGTAAATGCATACAAAATGCCTTCTCTTGATGAATTTGCAGCTCAACTCACAAGGGAACAAGCAAAGTTGGTACACATAGGCACATTGAATTCTTCTAGATCTCATGCTCTTGTTGCAAAGGAGACAAAGGATTCAAGTGGCATAGGTAAGAAGCAGAACAAGGCACCCAAGTCTAATGAGCAAGGTAAAGATTCTCCTTCACATAGCACTCCTGAGTCCACATCCTCTTCTAAAGAGGAATCATCTAAAAAGAAGTCAAAATGTGCATATTGCAAAAGATTAGGACATGATGAGCATAAATGTTATAATAAGAAGATTGATGAACTGACACACCTTCTTCAAAAGAATAACATTAAGTTGCCCTCATCAGTGTCTGCTACTTCTTCTTCAACATCTCAATCGGCAACTCCCTCATCATCATCTCAGTCACATGACACCGGATCTACTTCTGGGCTACACAAGATGAAAGGACAAGCACTCTTGGCCTCTACAAGTCTTGCATCTCATAGATGGCTTCTTGATTCAGGGGCATCTCATCATATGGCATCTTCTATGGATATGTTCTCTTCTTTTGAGCCTTGTAATTCACCTCATATATTGATGGGTAACAATACATATATGAAGGTAAGTGGGAAGGGTTCTATTGATATGGGGGAAGGGAGATTTAATGATGTACTTTGTGTTCCTTCCTTGTCCACTAATCTCCTTTCTATTTATCAAATTACTCATGGGGGTCAAGGTAAAACAATTGAGTTCACTCCAGATAGAGTGTACATAAGGGACTTGGAGACTAGGGATATTGTTGCTATTCGGATGGTTGATCATGCATCTCATGTATATTCCTTTTCTCATTTTGCTTCAGAAGATGATAATGTTCCTTTGACTGCATCACACACTTCATTGAGTGTGAACCATGATAGTGAGGAGAAGTTTGGTCATCTACACCTTGGTATTCTTGAGACCAATGCTGAGCTTCCTACTCCTCCACCTCCTGCTCCTTCAGCCATTGATGCTTCTATTCAGCAGGATGATCATAGTTTTTCAGATCTTGCTTTGTGGGATGAGTATTTGATAGGGATTTCTAACTTGTTCATAGAGTCTCATACTGCAGATTTGGAGGACACACTTGAGGGGATTTCTCTCCTCTTTGATGACAGTTTCAGTACAACTGTTATCCCATCTACTTTGTCTTTGGAGATTGAAATTCATGAGTCTCCTCCATCACTTGATTTTTCATGTTTCTTGGTTCAGTTTGACCCTGATTCTGTTGTGGCTCATTCAAGCTTGGAGGATCTTCATCAGTTTTCAGAGGCATACATGAGCATTCATGCTTCCTCCTTTAAGTTGGACATGGAGTGGCTTCTACATCAGCTTATGGACTTGTTTCTTCCTAAGGGAAGATGTGTTGATTGTAGACATTGGGTCATCTTTTGTTTTCAGGCATTCTTCATCAGCATTGGAGCTTCTTCATCATGGGGGGATATCTTAGCTCTCTACTTCCTTCTTATGGGGGGGTATTTGATTGTATATACATGATGCATGTTGTCCTTGGGGGGTATCATTATAGAGTCCTCCATACATCATGTTTGTTTGTTTTATTTTATCTCTTTTGGAGAGGAGTTTTGTCCCACTGGGTTTTCTCCTTTTCTCCACTTGTGAGATATTTTTTGCATTTGCATTGTAAATGGGTACCTAACATGGCCTAGTAGCCAGGACCCATGGTCATAGTCTTTGCATAGTTTGCATAATAATCTTCTCCCTAAGTTGCACTTAAGGGGGGGTGTTAGTGTGAATAATTGTCTTGTACCTAGCTTATTCATTCACTAGGTAAATTAGGGGACATATTCACATGGTTAAGTTTACTTGGGTAAAGATTCTTTAGAGAGCTTAGTTGGCTTATCTAGAACTTATCTTATCTAGCTAGGATGCATCATTTCCACAAGTGATTAGGTTGTTGGTTCTCATGTCATAGGATCTTGACATTTGTCAACATCATATTCGCCTATCTCAACCTTGCATATAAGCAAGGCATCTCATGCTATATTTGTGAGCTAAACCATTCAAGCAATCAATCAATCATGCATTATGAAGCAAGCATTCTTTCCATTCTCTCTCTCTTGTGGAAGTGGTTTGGTGCATGGCTGATCTTGGGGGGTGTTGGGGAGTCACCATCACTCCTACAAAATAGCCTTTCTCCGCTTCGTAATTTGGAAGAGGAAATATATATGGAACAACACACAAGAGATTTGAGTCAAAGAGTAGAGATAAACTAGTGTGGAGATTAAAGAAAAGTTTGTATGGCTTGAAGCAAGCACCTCGATAATGGTACTTGAAATTTGATAGTTTTATGGCTAAGCAAGGCTATAATAGGTGTAATTTTGACCATTATGTTTATTTTAAGAGGTTGGATAATGAAAACTACATTATTTATGTTTATATATTTGATGGCATGTATGGGGCCTAGCATGGATACATATAGTGAGCTAAAGCGATAGTTAGCAAAAGATATTTTGCTATGAAAGGATTTGGGGCAGCCAAAGCAAATCCTTGAATAAAAAATTTGTAGAGATGGGAAAAATTATAAAAAATTATCTACGCTAATTATGTTGAAAAGGTGTTGCAAATATTTCCATATGGAGAATGCAAAATCTGTCAACACACCTTTGCTGAGTCATGTTAAATTGACTAAGGATATGTGTCCAAAGACACAAGTGGAGGAAGAAAAATGTCCAAGGTACCATATGCTTTAGTTATAGGAGTTTAATGTACGCCATGGTATGCACAAACTAGATATTGCACATGTCGTGGGAGTTGTTAGCAGGTGTTTAAGATCATCTCAAAGTTGAGCATTGGATTCTCAAGTACTTGAGAGATACATCAATAAATATTTATGTTTGAAATAATCTTGGTTGAAAGGCTATGTTCCATTTCGGTTGGTAGGATATAGATGCCCGGGTGATACCATGGGTTATGTATTTATAGTTGGTGCGACAATGAGAGTGAGGTTGGATTTCTTGATTAGAAAAAAGGTGGTTTGCTTTATCCACCACAAGGTAGGCGTATGTTGTTGCAACAAAAATTGTGAGAGATAGTATTTACTGCAATTTTCATAGACAAGTTGGGAAAACGAGGCTAGAAATTACTTGTTTATAGACAGCCAAAGTGATATACATCTTGTAAAGAATTCTACCTTGCATTCTAAAACAAAATACATACAGTTGAGATATCATTTCATTCGGTCAATGTTGGAGGATGGGCAGGTCAAGTTGGACAAGATACATACATGCCAATCGGTGGATATTTTACAGTGACAAGGAAGTTGAGCTCCTCTTGGGTTGAGATTGGCCTTCAAGGTTGAATTCAAGTATAATAAATAGTAAGGTCCGGTACTTATTTCCGATTAGGAGGCATGGTACGGCTGATGTTGCTCGAACCCGGTCCAAGTGGGAGAGATTGTGTTGGTGGGCTGATCGGTCTCAGTGGGAGATTGTTGGTACAGCAATTGATCATGTTATCTTGTACAACGACATGTATCCTTTTCTGGTGCAAGGCTGGGTTGGGCCAGGCGAGGTTTAGGGGGAGGCAGCAACCCCTGAGAAAAATTTTCCTCCTACTTTTTCATGTCGTCATCAAAAAAGGAAAAATCAACAAAAAGAGGAAAAATTTGACTTTGTAGAACCCTAATCTTGAAGCTTCTAAGCTTGTTAAAAGGGGGTTTGGATGTGGGTTACAGTATGATGAAAAATGTGATTATTCACAAGATTGTAATAGGTTTTTGCATTGAATAATAAAATCATTGGATGGTTGTGGTTTGGTGGATGTAGCCCAGATTGGGTGAACCACATTAAATTCTCTATGTTATAATTTATTCTATGTGTGTTTTAGTTTCTCTACTTATTAATTAAATCTGCATTTAATTGTTAGATATTTTCCTTTCTAACCCTAACACTTCATTCTTGTGAAGAGTTTTTTGAGTATGCATTAGAAATGTTAACCATAAAGGATATGAATGAAGTTTAAAATCTATTATTATGTTCTTTTAGTGATTATGATGATGATGATATGGAAGATTTATATCTTCATGTTAAAAGGGCATAGGCTTTTGTAGTTATAATGAGTGTTATAGAAAATCCCCTATTTGATGAGCCTCTATTTGCACTAGAAGTGGGAAATGGTGATCCTTGTTGGTGCAAAGATAATCCACTCTTTGTTGAGAATTTTGATGATGCATCTAGCACATGGTTAGAATATGGTCTTGAGAAAACATAGCAACATATTGATGAGCTCCTAGAGGGCATTACATATGATTGTTTCACATTTGATAGAGATATTACATAGATGGTTGAATATCATGAGGCTAAATACTTAGAAGAGTATGAACATTTTTCAGTTTCCAATTCAGTAGAAAGGTATGCTGATGGAACATAAAAGTGAGATGATTAATGAAGAATGTTATCATCAGTATGAGCATGTTTTTTGTGGTAACACCAATGTGTCATATGATGATAAAAAAAAATTAGTTTATGCCTAGTTATGCAATGCAGAATGACAAGAATTACATTAGCAATGGTATGCTCAGAAAATGTGTGAGATGTGTTAATAAAAATTATTGTAAACAAGCAAATTTTAAGGGAAACTACAAATTTCTACTTGAAAATGAAAATTTATAGATGTTGCAATGGTATGGCAAAGGTATAAGTAGATGGAGGAAAGTTAGTTCTTTTATTAGATTAGTCTTTAATAGGGGCAAGAATCAGCTCTAAGTTTAGTGGCTTGATGCCACTAACTATAAATGAAGCCTGGTTAGATTACAGGGTGTAAGATAACTTGTACCTCAAAGAAAGGCTTTAGATTGGTTAAAATTGGAACTCTTGGTTTTGGTCCTTGTGACCTATGTAGAATTTTTTTGTATATATGTTGGTTGTCCTAGTTTTGTCTTCTGAGATTGGTCCTCTTCACCTAATATTCTGGGATCTCACCATGCTTGCAAGAGGCATGTGTCCCCACTTGGAGCCATTGATGGAACCCCTCAAAAAATTCTTGGTTCCATTTTAAATTTTTGCATTACTTGGCTTGAACTCTCATTTTGGCTTAGGGTTGTTCCTTATCACTGTTTTAGGGTTTTTGTGTTGCCTAAATCCCTCACAATTAACCTATGAATTTAGGAAACCTTTTGTCATTATATTTTCACATTGACCCGGTGTTCCCAGTATCTGATCATTTTAATTGTCACTTATGCCATCGAAGTCATTGTTTTCACTAGCCCCCTGAGTTTAGGATTATCGGTTACCTTGATTATTTTAAATTTTTTTTATGGTTAGACTTGATTTTCCTTCTAAAAATGACTTAAGTCTTAAATCCCCATTCCTAAGGGTCAAGTTCTTATTGGCCTAAAGGTGGTTCCTTTTTAAATTAACTTTTGTGGCATGTGAAGAATTAGGTTTTCATGATGGCCATCCAATTGATAAAAGTTGATCACCAATGTTCCCCACACCCCCATGCTGATTTATTCCTTATTATTTTATTTGCATAGGATGGTAGGATTTTGCCATGCATTTGGTACTTTGGTGGGCCCAATCTTCTTGGTAAATATAGCTGGTGCCATTTGAACAAGATCAATGATAGTTATCAAGCTACATGGCCACATCTTGACCACTCCCTGCGTGCCCATGTTGGTTTATTTCACATTATTTTAAACATGCGAGCTAGCAAGTGATGACCACATGTCATGTCTAGTGGTGAGACCAATGTTTCTAAAATGTCAACGGGCATGGCTTCAACAAAGATCAATGATGGACACCCCAACACATGTCTTCATCAGGACCATTCCTTGTGCACCTGTTTGTCCTATACATTAGGGAAATATTATCACACGAGCTAATGGGCAAGGTGACATCTGTCACTTTTGTGGGACCGGCTAGGTTTTGAAGATGATGATTACTTCATAAGGGAGAAATATCAATAGTTGATGGAAGGTGATGTAGTTCAATCCTAACCACTCCTCACCACCCTGTGAGGGCCCCGCCTATGTCCCATATTTTTCTACAGGCAAGCGGGAAAGTGCCATGTGGAAATTCTAAAATGTTTTGATGGAATCCAATGGAGTTAGAATGTTGCTAAATTTGGCTGAGATAGCACTATGATGAAAATGACATTATTTTTTTTATTATTCTTTTGAGCACGTGTTTGGGTTTTGACCATCAATTCTGACAATTATTGGTACATGTGGGAAGGTGATAATTAAGCAAGGCAATGTACGAACCGATACTCTAAGATCAAATCAAGATCATTCCCCACTATTTTTCTATGAAGAAATACAAGTGTATTAATTCCCATGGGTGAGTAGGTAACCATGGCATGATAAGTTTTAAATTGATGCTAAGTATGTGGTTGAAATATTTGTACACATTGGATGTATATCTACTTTAAGATTTTATGATTAGGAAAAGGCATTAATAGCATACAATTAAGCTTTATCACAACCTGTTACACTAGTGATATTTTAACATTGATTTAGTTTTAAAACATAATCAATGGTTGAGATTTTGAAAGCTTAGAGCAGACTATTGTCAGCTCACACACACAAGCTTTCCTTGAGTATTAATGGTTGGAATGCTTGCATGGCTTAATATAATCAAGATTGATGGTCATATCTTTCATTCAGATGTAGACAATTGAGTTATGGTCCAAGAGCATAATTGGTGAGAATTTCCTAAGTTTTCTTGTTTTGGTTCTTAGGAAGATGAGTAAGGCATGTGAGTCTATCAAACCAGTGCGAATGTCCAAGAGATGAGTTTGTTGGAGTTTGAGGAAAATTATCCTAAGGAAGAAATTGATACAAAAGGAGCTTCTGAAGAACCAAAGGGTAGAAGAGCACGTAGGAAATTCAAGAAATATGGTGTAAGAAGTAATTATCATTTGAGAAGCTAGACTATTTTAGAAGAGCCGGTCAAATTTAAAGAGAAGGAGATGGTTGAATATGAAAAGAAGGAAAAGAAGAAGTGCAAGTACCGTAAGGCCTATCTAGGGAAAAATAATTCTCCCATTGAGGTTTTTGATAGTCTTTTAGGTAGTGGAGGTGATAGTGATCCAAAGGGTGATTATTATCCCCTCTCCCTAGTACCCTCTGAAGATTCTAACGAGGAAGTGGTGATGGTTCCTCCAATTCCACCATGAACAAGACATGGGCGAGTATCATCTGAGGCTGATAACTCAGATTGATGACTCTGCCCCATTTTTGTTTTTGATGATACCATTGCCACGTTATTAGGATTGTCCTATTTAGCATTCATGTGATTTCTTGTTTCTAGTACTAATGTGAATTTTTTTAGGCTGGTATGTTGGAGAAGTGCTAGACTTCCTATCTTTGGTAGAATCTATGTCTTTTCTGGATGGTATACAAGTTTTTGCTTAGATTGAAAATGGAGAATCTTCTTTGGTCAAAAAAGATGAAGATTTGATGCTGTTGTAACAAACATTGCCTCTTAGGGAGTTGGTGTGTCTTCTTTAAAGAATGTGGAGTTTGGTCTTTTACTCTTCCATTTTCCTCAATGATTACATGTAACTAACTAAGGAGTGTCTCAAATTTTTGTGCAAATGATCTTCAATTGAAACGAAATGTAAATGTAATTGGGATTGATGCTTGTTGCTCCCTTATTTTATAAAAGGGATTCCAGGGCTCATTACATGGGTCAGATTTTTTAGGTCTAAACATGGTCTAGGTGAAAAGCTAAGTTTAGAAAATGCATTTTGTAAAAGAATATGGATGAATAGAACAATAGATTGTCTTAGGTGTGTCTTGTATGTAATAGTCTTAAATTGGTTTTATAGAGTCTACAGATATTGAAACAAATCTTAGTTCAAGAACAAGTACTTTCCTCTATGTACTTCTTACAAGTTATAAATGAATATATTAATGGTATTCTTATTTTTCTTTAGATGTTCCATTATATGTATGATTTTGTTTTTGCTTTAACTCAAAGAGTTAATTAAATGCCTGAAGAGGGTTATAGATTTGTAGGGAATTACATAGGATTTGATAAGAAGTTATTGTTTCAGGCACTGTGAGTTTTCATACTGCAAAGTATTATGAGAATAGTCTATCAATTTCTAAACTAAGTGACTTATATATTACTGGTTCTTACATATTTGACTCTATTGTCCCAATTGTTGAAGCACTTATCTATTTGTTAAATAACCTTGCATAAAATGAGCTACTAGCATCTCAGACTATAGATTTTGAAATCAGAACAATTTTCATTTAAAAATCTTTTCAATTTTGATGTATGGGTTTGAACTGCCCCTGTCTCTTGGTAAATAGGTAATCATTTGATTAAAGGTTAGCCAAACCTTTAGTGAAGTGCATTATTTGCAATACGTAGGAGTATATATGTGTATAATTATGTTATCAATGTGATATACCTAATTTGAACACAATAAGGAATACCCTCCTAGGTCTCACAGAGCCTAAAGAGTAGGAGTAAAGACCTCAAAATCCTTTACTCATTATGTTGGCCTTTGACCTTGAATTTTCTTAACCATAAGGGTTAGCTACCCTTTAGAGAAATTCATGGTTATGCTGGAAAAAGAACCAACAAGTTTCTTGACTATGGTATTCAATTGTGGATTTTTTTGGAAAATTGGGTCTATTGGTGATTTGGTGTTTTAAGTCTTGAAATCTACATGTTATCTTCTTTGATATCTCAATTTTTCATGTTACTAATTTTATTACGAGTTATGCAGTTTGTGGATTAGCTACCCATTGACTATAGTGGGATGACTTGAATGTGGATTGTCTATATCCACAAGATTAATTCAATGTTGATGCAAATTTCATTAGTTGGCCTTGTCCATGATCATTTGTGCATTGGTAGTTTGTTTTGAAATGAGTGGATGGATAGTTAGTTTTGTGACTTGTAGCGTGTTTTTTATCTTCTTGGCTTGGAGATTTTGGTTCTACTTATTATTTAGTGTTGCTGATATTGCATTTTATTGTGTTAGATCCATGAAGAATATTCATTAAGGAGATGGTTGTCATGATGCTTGGAGAGCTCAATATCACTGTTTAGTGGGAGCTTTAGCAATGACTATGGATTCATCACTTGGTGATGGATGATCTTGTTTAGTGTTGCTGATGTTACTAGGAGGAGCTCTTAGATCCTATTGTTGTAGAAGGGTTCTATCGCTTTTGCATGGACATTATATGGAGATGGTTATTTTTTCATGTGAATGAATATGTTGACATCTTGGTTTTCCATGCAAGACTTCTTTAGTCTTTGGTTGAGGTGTCATGATTTGTATTCTAATATGTGATCATTGTTTTGATAAGATGGCTATTTTATTATGCCATGGTTTACTCTTAGCTTTGGATTAGAGTTTTGGCATGATACAAGTGATTTTTATTTTCTTTGGATCTTATGATATTATTTGAGGAGCTATGAGATCAAGATGTCACATTTATGTTCCTGATTCATGATTGGAGCTTTGACATTGATCTTGTGTGGTTCTCTTGGTATTGGGTACATTGATCACTTTCTTGATTACTTCATGATGATGCTTTGTTGCATTTGGATTTTGGCATGGATTTATTGGTTACAGGTACTCATGTATACTTGGAGACATAGGTGAGGGTAGATTTCTCTTGTGGTTAGAGACATTTGTTGAGATGGTTACTCTTGATGAGATTTTAGCAGGAATTCTAAGTAGCCTACACCTTGGCTAGATGTGAGTTCAATATGGACCTATTAGAAGAGTTTTCTTGGATGATTCATGATGAATTGGATATCTTGGAGGAGTATTCTCACTCCCCACTCTTGGTCCCCTCGACAGTTTACTTGAGAGGTATTTACCATTGTTTCTTTCATGATATTATGTTATGCTTTGCCCTCTCATGCATATGGTTCTTGAACTATGGATATATGGTTTTGGAGGATTCATTTGAGGAGTGTTGGCATGTTTATCTCCTTATGCATCATCATTACATTCATTGATGTTGAGTTTAGGAGATGTATTTGGCTTATTTCCTTCATTAGGAATGGATTTAGTTTGATCTCCTTTGGTTATGAGAGGCTTACATCCATGTTGGTTACATAATATATATGTTATGTTTGATCTTGGCGATTGAACAGTTGGGTGTTATTATGGATTTTCTTTTAGGTTGCTGTGGAGGAGATCATACTTGACATAGTTGGCATTTAGATGATGTGCGGTGTTTCTCTCTTTGGTCTTGATTATCTTCTTGGATGTTTGGCTTCACATTACACTAGTTTTGAAGTTTGGTTGGAGCTATTGTGATCACTAGCTTGTGGTCATGTGTTTTCACTTATGTTCTTGGGTGATGACATGGAGGTTTCTTTATCTTTGTGGGCAATGGAAATGGAATGCACAACTTCCTTATTAAAGAAAGGGATCCAATTTCACAATGTTCACATTCAAGAATATCTTAGAGACTTCAACCCAATGAAGGATATGAGAGATATAAAAATAAGATATATTTGGGGATGAATGAAACAAGTGAGGGGATTCACCACCAAGTGCAAACTTGGAATACATGAAATGTTTGAAAACATAATGTGATAGGCAAGCATATGTTAAATGACCTAGAAGTGATTATGAAACAAAACATAAAACTGTAAAACTAAAAGTGTGGACTTGGAAAATTTTTGAGGATGGAATGGAGACTAGAAATGCTACTAATCCTAAATTTTTTATCTACTAGGACTCTTCGCCATTTTGGGTGAATACCCAAATCTAGAAAATTGTACCAAAGCCTATTTCAGACAAATGGGTATCCAAATCTACAAAAACCTCTGAAAATGGGTACAGTGGGACTCATTCACCACTAATGGCATATGATTCCACTTTGAATTTTTTGAAAACCTGAAAGTGGAAACAAAATCTCTCGTTCAATTCTCTCTGTACCTCTAGGTGTTTGGATCTGAAACCTTGATTTTTGACACTATAAATGACAAATTGTAGATATTTTGACCTAGATAGTAAGGAGATGACTTCAACAAGTTTGTAACTTAATATTCAATCATTTCCAAGTCTTCAATTTACCTAAATCTACAAATGCAAAGAAAGAGAAAATGTTGATTGTTAGGAAAATGGGGGTTTGCCTTGGTCAAACCCCTTCTAGGTAATTAAACCAAAATAAAGAAATAAGATAATGAAGCATCAAATAGTGAAATTAGAGACTTTCCATCATAATATATCTTGAATTTCTACAACAATGGATGAAGAATCTTCCATTGAATGTCTGAAAAATATTATCTTGATGACTTAAAATGTTAAAACCCTAGCTTGCTTGACTTGAGATGAATAATGAATGATGAATGAATCATGAAATAGGTTTTAGAAGCTTGTTTATATAGGAAATCCATCTAAATTTCCCATTAATTTGATCCCCAAGGCCGACATTGAAGAAAATTAAACTTAAAACCTAATTTTTCCCACTTAAAACTTGTAGAAGAATGAGACAAGAAGATAGAAGTGACACAACATATACATGGGGAAACCCTTTTGGGAATAAACTACACCACCATAATCAATAGTGCTTGTATTATTTAACCTTAGAACAAGATTGAAATAACACTATATCAATCCTTGATTCATATGAAGGTAAAATCTACAACTTTAAACTTGTAAACCTATGAGACTGTTGATTTAATTAAGTGTTCTTTGTCACAATTATTTGTGTATGATTAATCTGTTTAGATTCATTTTACCAATTGCAGAAAGAGAGAAGATTGTAGAATAATGAGACAAGAAGATAGAAGTGACATAACATATACGTGAAGAAACCCTTTTGGGAAAAAACTCCACCACCAAAATCAATAGTGCTTGTATTATTTAACCTTAGAACAAGATTACAATAACATTGTATCAATCCTTGATTGATATGCTTAGTTTTCCTTCAACAATCATTCTTCACAACCTACAATAAACTCTCATACATTTGCTGCAATTACAAGCTATCCATGCATTCCATGTGACCAAGCATGAATCCACACATCCCATGCTATGCTTCAAACCCTCACACATGCAAAAGATCAACCAAGAAAATTTGTAACCATCTATGATTCTTGAAAATATCTTCAACTTTATGTAATTAAATAGATAATTATGAACACTGTAAACTCCAAATATTTTACAATTACAAGAGGATAAAGATCCTCACAACTATCTGCACCATTCTTGTGCAAGTAGAGTTCTTCCATGAAAAACAATGTCAAACCAAGTCCTTCATCAACTTGGGCATCCCAAACTGAAGACTTAACTAATTGTTGGTTTCAAAGATATCTTGTAAGCATCTCCTCAAAGTTGGAACCCAAGAATGGGCCCACTTAACTGAGCCTTGTAAATATCTTCTCATGAAAAAGTGTTAACTCTAAGATACCAACTTGGGTGCCCAAGGTGGGTCCAAGTCAATCTTTGTTAACTGAAAGTATCCACCATTCATGTAAACATCATTCATGATTGATCATCCCCTGTTAACTGAAAGTATCAACCTGTTATCTGTCTTGAAATTAAAGTCATTAGTCATGCAACTCAAATCAACTGAAGTCAGCTACATGCAACTCAAACTAACTACATGTAACTGAAGATAATTGATCCATAACTGAACTGAACTAAACTAAATTGAATTGAACTAAATTGATATTGAACTAATAATGAGTTGATAGTGTCACTCCACACATTATAGTTATCAATCCATAACTTATAGGAACTAGACATGCATTATATAAGAGTTATCAATTCTCCAAATAGTTAACTTAAACAAGGTGGGTCCTACCTTCCATGCGAGCGCCTCATGTTCTCCTATTTTGTAGGATCTCCCCTTGGGTGTCCCCACATGTTCCTATCATTTAGGAATAATTACAAATGTCAATTTACATTTTCATTTCATTTGAATTTGATCTCTTTCTAATCCGAGTGTTGGGGAACACTTTCCAAGGACTTAGGAGATACATGAAATATGTTTAGGATTGCAATTAAATGGCATCCTATTCCCAACGGATGCTTGCAAAGGTGTTTGTCTATTTAAATAAAACCAGATGGTGGGGTGGTGGTCAGTTGGGGTGGGCTGGGCCAGTGGATCAGACAGATTACAGTGAGGTGGATCGTCAGGCTCAGGCCTCAGCCCAGGCTGGCGGGTGGTCAGTCAGGTCTCATGATCGCGTGTCTTAATCAAGTTTAATTTACAAGCCTTCTAGATTAATGTGAGAATGCGAATTAAATAAATTTTTACAACATTGAATTAGGGAAAAATAGGTCCATTAGACTTAAATGCTTAATAAAGTCTAGAAATATGCAAGTTATTTACAACACTTTGCAACACCTTTCTGAAGACATGCATTTTATTCAATTTACAGGGCCCAAGACCTAATCGTATATATTATTCATTACAACATGGAAATCAAGGCAATATTAAGCCAAAATCACAAGGAGGGCCCAAATAAGACAAAAAAGTAGAAGGGTTACTTTTTCAATGTCCACATTTAGCCCCACTTTAGTGAGAAGATGAACCTGCTTCAAACTCACACTAAAGTAGAAATTCAAGAGGGGTCCAATTGTACTCATGTGGATGGTCTAGGATAACAAAGATGAATGAAGCGGTCAAGCCCCCATGATCCAAGATCCTAAGTCAAACTGACATAAGTGCAAAAGTACACGCACAAGGTGTGACAAAACAAGACATGCTATCATGCAATGGAAATAACTAGAAGAAAGAGAAGAAATAAAAAATTTGGTGGATCAAGCTTCGACCATTTGTCTAACACAATGTGGATTAGATCTAGGATGTTTTTCTAAAAAATGAATACTCACTTTGAGGCGAGGAAACTCTTGGCTTTCCATCAGGTGACAAGTCCTAAAAAGGTGAGAAACATACACTCATGGTCGGTATGCACTCACACAAACGTAGGTGGCTATGGGGAAAGTCATGCCTCAAATTGGGCTTCCTACTCAACCATACCAAAGTTATACCTCCTGATAACTTTAATAAGGCACCACACAAAAATGATGTTTGAAACTCATAGACATTGTAAATGCAAAATGGTGTAAGGAATGTTCAAAGGGATTTTGGTTAGTTCGTGCAAGGTCTCATCTTACGGAACACCATGCTTAATGTCTCCAAGAGAGGAAAAGTGCAAATGGTCTCATCTTGTTTCTAAGAGAGGACAAGTGCAAGGTCTCATCCTGGGCAACATTGTACTTGATGTTTCCAAGAGAGGAAATCACAAAAAAAAGGAAAATAACACAATGAAATATGAGTGTCGATGTGTGCCCCCACTTTATAGTGGTTTCTAACATCATTGCTGTGAGAAAGTGCTTTAAAGTAGAAGAAAACGTGAGATATTATTGAGAAAGTCCTATGCCAAGTCATATGTTTCCAATAGACTACGTCATGAAAAAGGTAGTATGTCACATGTGAGCCAACTTAAGGCATGTCATCCACATCCCAAGCTTGCTCTTATACGTTCATGAAAGGTGATCAACTAGCCAAAAGAGACAACGATAAGTGACATATGAGGAAGAGGCTCGCTAACCCCTTGCCCCCACTTAGTGCAGAACAAGGGTGAGCTAAAATGATTAATAAGATGCATGGTAGAGTGAAAATCAGTATCAATTAGAGGAATTAGGTGCCCCCACATAAGGGAGAGTACCAAACTCCTTAAGATGTTGGATTTTACTACTCAAAGCATTACATTCATTATTAGAATGACCATGAACTCTATGATATGCAAAAAATGAATTCTTGTAACATATACCTCTTGCTTAGTAACAAATGTCATACCTACGCAAGACTCTTGAGACTGTGATATTTTGTTCTCTCCTTTATAGGAGGGTGTAAAATCTACTGAATTTGGATCGTAATTGTTTTGTGAGATGACATTTATGTTAAGCAAAGAGTTCTTTGTTTGTGTCATTTCACACAAAGGATGACAACCAAGACTAGTAGTGTCTATCAGTTTAGGATGTGCTACTATTAAGGTTGGCTTAGAAGAATATTTTGTGATGGTGTTGATATCAATTAAAGGCTTGTTTATTTTTATCAAAGGACTATAACCAAGACCATGAGTTGTTTGTTGCATGTTAGGCTCTATAGGGTTTCAGATACCTTGTTCATTAGCACCACATCCTTTTCATTATAGCCAAGTTGTTTCATACGTTCATAACCCTTTCCATAAAGATTTTTCATTGCTTTTGGGTCTAGTGCTTGTTTGTAATCAACTTCATCAAAGGTTGTTGTGTAATAAGTTATCTTTTGTTCTAAAGTGGTTGAGGCAGATGTGTTTGAAGGGTCTTCCAAGTTTTGTGTTGACATTACTATATTTATGTTTTTCTTATTCGAATCTATGTTTATGATCTTGTACTTGCCCATGAATGTATGTTCAAAATCTAAGGAACCCCAATCATCTTCTAATAGCTTTGTGACTTCCTCAATATGTTTTTCTTTATCTTTTTGTTGCACAGGTTCCACTTGAGTAGTTGGTGTTAAGGTTTTCAAGGGGTTGTATTTGTTTTTCTCAAGTTTCAATCCACTATAAGGTTCATGATCAATGTCAAGTGTGTACACTTTGTTGTTGTAAATGTATTTAATTTTATGATGAAGAGTGGAAGGCACACGATTCATTGCATGAATCCATGGTCTACCTAAAAGAAGATTATATGAAAGTTCATGAGGCATAACATGGATTTTTGTGTCCAATGCGACCTTCCCAATTGTAATAGGCAAAGTGATCACACCAAGTAGTTTCTTTTCTACATTGTCAAATCCCTTAAGAGATAAAGAATCAGGTTGAATCTTTGATTTATCCGCATGAATCCTATCCAAAATGTTGATGCTACACACATTAAGGGAGGACCCATTTTCAACATGGGTTCACTTTATCCCTATTCTCTTGTATGGAGCTATGATCATGAAATCATAAAAAAAAAAAATTCATTTCCAAAGGGGGGAGTTCACTTTGGTGGAAAACAATGCCAACATTTATTCCTTGAATCATGGTTGCTATATTAGTTGGTTGCATATTAGAATGGATAGGAACTTGTTGTAAATCACTTTCAATCATGTTGTGGTAGTGAGGGAATGCTTGAATAAGGTCTCATAATGATATCTTAGCAGGAGTATTTTTTAGTTGTTCAACAAGATTATACTCCTTTCCACTTTGTGAAGGTAAACAAGGGGGACCTAGTAAGATGGGGTTAGGAAAAGGTAGGGGTGTTGGTATTGGTGTTTATGGTTGTGGATTGTTTCTAGTGTTATATGTATGAGAAATGGTATTATGACTCAACTGCTGCAAAATATTGTGCTTAGGTGGGTAAAGGACGAGTTCGGGTTGGTTTTGAATGTGTTGCTTGTGTGATGGGGGGTAAAGAATGAGTTGATGTTGAATAATATTAGCATCCCTTATCAAGTGAGAATCTAATGTTGTCTTTTCATCTTCTTCTAAGGGCATAATATCATTAGTTTTAATGGCTTCCTTTTGTTGCACTATGATATCCTCCCTAGAAAGAGATTTTTGAGGAGAATGACCAACTAGATGTTCATGATATTCAGAGGTTGGTTCCTATAAAATGACTTCTTCACAAGTAAGGGAGTTATCAATGACTGAATTTTATTGTTTATCGATAGTGGGGAGACTAGGGGAAAGATCTATTTGATTTTCACTTTTCTCTAAGCTCTCATTCTCATGTGCCATAATTTCTATTGTAGTAGGAGAGCTTGTAATATGTTCATTAATGATTAAATTTTGTAAAGCAACTTCATCACAAGTAGGAGAGGCATCAAGAGAAGGACTACTATGGTTTTCATGTATAGATCTTTCCATATGATAGGAACATTAGGGAAGGGAGGGACAATATTCTCATGACTCTCATCTATTGTGTTTTCCAACATCAAAGTATCATCTTCATAGCTATGAGAGATACTAGGAGAAAAACAATTATGATTATCATGAGTAGTTATGAGTTCATTCCTTTGGCTCATAATTTCTTGCGGATAGGTAGGGAAATGATCATAAAGAGGGTTAGCATAGATCTTAAAGGTTTTCTTATCTAACACTAACATATTCTCATCACTATCACAAGAGGAGAAGATGTTAGGAGATGCACATAGGTAGGTGTCAATGGTCTCTTGTCATGTTTTGTGATCGTCATGATTACTTATTTTTATGTCCTCTTTTTTAGTAAAGTTTTTTTCTAATAGATGAGGTAAGAGGAGGGAAACAACATGGGTTTTCAAAAATCTCGTCAATTGGTTCTTCTAACACTATAATTTCTTCTTCACAAGTAAGAGAGATATTAGGAGAAGAAAAAATGTGATTGTTATGATTATCCAAGGTTTCTTTCACTAGACTAACCTCATTCAAAGAAGGGATACTAGGAGAGGGATCAATGATGAAAAGAAAGAGAGGGGAAAGGACCTTATATTCAGATGCACTTAACAAAAATTTCTTACAACACGCAATAAGATCTAAAAATAGAACATGAAGTATGATAACTATAGATTTTTCTAATGAAAAAATTATGTAATGATTATTCTTCAAGCTTGAAATGTAAGCATGCTAAAGCAAACATGCAAAAGAGGAATGCAATTTTTTAGATTTTGAGGAAAATTGACTAATTATCCTATGTAACAGTTATATTTTTTGCTTCTAGCTCAAAAATAGGTTAATTTATCTTTGTTTTACAAGATGAAACAAAGATACATATCACTTCTACTATATTGCATTCCAAGTGCATGAAACAAAATTAGAAATATTACATTATCAAATTGCAAATTGCAGTCATAAAGATGCATACAACAAAGAAGAAAGATTGTACAAATATTTTCAAGAAAAGTAATCTTTATTAACAATGTAAATGCATAAGATCTCACACAATCCACGAGACTAACTATTTTAAAATAGAAGAAAGAAAACATTGTATATTTATAGATATTAAAGAAAATGAATGCACATAAAAGGAAGAAGGACCAGCCATTGCCTGAATGACTGGTCTAAGTGGAGTTGTTCTGCATCTTAAATTTTGTGCTTGTCTTGTGTCTAATTGCCTTGTCATTGTTGCTCCTAGTTTCCTACATTTGAAAGAGAAAATTGTGTTAGAGAAATGAAAGGTCTTAAATACTAATATGCACATACCTCTATAAACATACAATGTGATCTTCAAGTGCATTAAAATAGTTAGCATCATCGAAATGATTAAGAAACACAGGAAAATAAAACATATCTACCATATACACATGTTTTTCTAACTTGTTTGCTTCATGTGCAATTTCAGGAAAAAAATATTGTTATTTTGATTCATCAAATTACAACATGTGGGTTAAATGTGGTTCCCACAAGGGTTGATCCCACCATGACTGTAGTTACCTCAACCAAATACTTATCATTCATAATAGTGAATTGATGAATTCATTGATATAAACAATCAAAATCTATTCAATAAAACTTTAGTGAGTCATTGTTCAACAAATTATTTTACTTCCCCTCTATCACTTTCAAGTCTAAACAGAGTGGATATAGTGAAGTTTACATTTCTTTGAAATGATAGGCCATCTTGCTAATGAAACAAAGATCTAATCAAGACAGTGGCAGTTTTGTAAAGTGAGAGCCTAGCAAAAAAAATTATCAAAAGAATAACATAGCAGCCAATGCTTGCTCTTCTCGTAATGGGAACACCTATCTTTAAGTCCACAAAGTTGAAGATAAAATCATCATTATGGAATGAGAATACAAAGTTAGGGGTCGCTACTAAGAAAAGTTACTAAGGAAAAGTTAAATGAAGTCAACAATGACAGTTATAGGATTTTGTCAATAAACTATTGTAAGCCATGATGAAAATGGTCAAAGCAGAGAGATTAATCATAAGAGGTTTAGCCTAGAAAACAATCATCATCCTAGTATTGTATTTAGTCTCAAGCATTCTCTGACAGATATGGAATCAAGAAGATATCTAAAGTTAGGAGCAAAGATTGGAAAGGAAGTTCTAAAATGATGACAACTTTCAAAGTGAAAATCCTTGCACAATCACAAAGTGAACAACTAGTAAACTGATGAAGGGAAGACTTTGAACAATTTTGAAGCAACATAAAAGGCTCAATGACTAAAAGTAAAGAGTAGCTAATGGAAAATAGACCCATGTATCCTTTTTTGTAGAAGAACTGTAATGAAATTATTAGGGCTTTTCAAAATGCTTCCATTTTCAATATCCATGCACATTGTTGTTGTTACAACTTACAATGAATACAAGACAACCAATAACCATGACAAATAATCAATATGAAGGTGTAGATTTATGCATTTTGTGGAAATGTACAGATGAAAAACACAAATAACAGAGGAAGAAAAAGAAGAGAGGCATTGTTAATGAAGACAACCATTAGACAACTTGATAGGCCAAGTAGGAAATTATAGTATGCATCAATATTATCAATGCTAAATAGAGTGATGATAGAATAAAAGGCAGTGATTTGTTATGCACAAATAATGAACATGTTTCAAGGTGACAGTCCTTTTGAGGAATAATAGTGACAAACAATACTGCTATGGTTTGACATAAAAGCAAAGTCTACAGAAAATGTAAAAGATATGCTAATATGAGACCATGGCCAAAGGCAGTTATGGAGTAAGATAAAGAGGCCAAGTTCAAATTTAGCTCTTCATATTGAAAAAATCAAAAGCCTGTTTCTTCAATGGTGACCATGAAAACTAGAGATTAAGCCTCGTTTTGTATGTATACCCATGAGAGCCAAACCAAAAAAATGCAGAGAGTTTTAATTTTCTAAGGAACATGAAACTCCCTTGGTTTTGTTCAGCCAATGGTGGCCATGTTAAGTTTAGATAAAATTTACAGAGGATAAATATATAAAAGAAAATCATCAAAGAATGTATATGCCAAGGATTTTAAAGCCCAATTTATAGAGAATAGAATTCTATATCCATTTTTGTTGTTGGTAAATGACTTACAAGTGGGTGTCTAGAGAGAATCTATAGAAAATTAGCATAAATTCCAACTTTTTGCCTCTATGCACACTTTTTTATCATAGTCAAGCTCTATTTTTGGAAACCCTTGTCAACGAGCTTGGTTTCTTCATGAAGATTCAGAATTAAAATGAATGTTTTCCATTTCATTTTGTTCCTTTTTGTTTTTTAGGGTTTGATACCCTAATGCAAATGTCAACAAGAGTTGGGTATTTTTGCCTTGTATTTTAAAATGTGCATTGCAAATTAATACCCCATCCTATGCCTTAGCAATTTTGGCATTAACTTTTTACATATGAATGCTTAGGAGTCCTTGTGGACTTAGTACTTTATTTTTTATTTTCCATAGTGGTTGAGTCTTATGTATTTTTGCATATAGAACAAATGTAAAGCCTTTGATTTTAGTGATATTGCTATAAATCACTTTAATCAAGGTGTTATTTTTAATGCAAAATAAGATGTTATGGTAGCAAACAAGGATATGGTCAAAAGAGAGTTGGTTATTTATGGAAGTTATGTTTTGCAAGCATATTGGAGGAGTTTTAAGTAGTTACCAACATGTGGAGGGCATATAGGAGCCTTTTTTTTTCTTTTTGGAGCAATTTGGAGCTTTTTCTGGGCAGTTTGAAATGCCATTATGTTGGATATAGTCAAACTTGACTTTTTCACCCTTTTGGAGCTTATTTGGAGGGAATTTGGTTGCTTGAAAATAGGATTTTTGGAGGCATACAAGCTCATGGAGTTTCTAGTTCCTATTTGGGTGGAAATGTTTTGAGTGAGCATATATTGACTTCACTTTTCATTTTTGAGGTAGTTCTTGATATGTATTTTTCTGTCTTGTGACATTTTATAGTGCTTTGGAGATTACAACATGTTTTGTGACTCATTTTTGGATATGAAATACATATAACACCTTGAATATTATAGACTCAAGTTTGCCTTCTTATTTTTGAAATATTGTGTTTTACCAAGTGATTGATCAAGTTATTAGTGAGGTACTTTAAACTCCTTATAGTTTTGTCTCACATTTTCATACCATTTTTGCAAAAGTATGTTCATGCAGGTTGTAGGTTATGTTTAAAGTTGCATATGTCTTTTAGAAGGTGAAAGTATTTTCCTTTTAGAAGATAATGTATTCAAACTTTCCTGTGAAATGTTTTTGCATACACCTACAGAAATAATTTCTGCAATTTAAATTTTATCATTAGTGTTCAAGTGTACAAAATTTTGAACTTTCATAGTCCTAGTTAGTTTGGTGTATCACCCAATACTTTCATTTTTAGTATTTTCCCTTTTAAGCACTCCTTCTCCCTTTTCCTTTCAAAATTAGTAGTTTTAGGTGATAACCAACAAGGAAGTTGGCCTTCTCCAAAGGTTGACCTCTTTTACAAGTTACCCATAGCTTTAGAGGTCTTCCCATGTTTTCTCTGGAATGCTAAGTCCTGCAGCTTAACTTCTTAAATCATGTAGCTTAGCTAGGGTGCAATTTCAGAAGACAATAGTAATAATGTGAGAATGCAAATTTAAGCAATGCACGAAATGAGCCAAATTAAGCTAGATTTAATGAAATACATGTAATAGAAACTTAACTAACTAATACAGATAGGTAATGGCAGAAAATAAAAGTGTAGAAAGAAGATTTTTTAAGTGTCGTGAAAAGCAGTTTCAGGGGTATAAAGGGATTGATTTTCCTATGGTGAAGAATGAGTCCCAATGGGGAATTTTTTCAGAATTTTTAATATTTTTTGATTGATTTTTATGTTTTCTATGTTGTATGTGTATTCCTAAGATACAAATGCAGAATTGCAGAAATTTTTAATGATTTGAGATACAAAAATGAAACTTATATGCACTTTCACTAATGCAAAATTTTAGAAACCCTAGATGCAAATTAATGTAAACCCTAATGCAAAGTTAATGTGAGATAGATCTAGGATGATGATAGACTCCTCCAAATTAGAAAAGAAGGTATTCTAAAGTCAAGTTCACCAAAATGTGGACAATGGAAATGGAATGCACAACTCCCTTGTTAAAGAAAGGAATCTAATTTCACAATGTTCACATTCAAAAATATCTTAGAGACCTCAACCCAATGAAGGATATGAGATATTTGAAAGTAAGATATCCTTGGGGATGAATGAAAAAAAAGGGGGGGTTCAACACCAAGTGCAAACTTGGAAAACATGAAATTTTTGAAAACACAATGTGATATGCAAACTTATGCTAAATGACCTAGAAATGATTGTGAAACAAAACAAAAAACTATAAAATTGAAAGTGTGCACTTGGAAAATTGTTGAGGATGGAATAGAGACTAGAAATTATACTAATCCTAAAATTTTGACCTACTGGGGCTCATTCGCCATTGTAGGCGAATTAGTCCTAGATCTAGAAAACTGCACTCGAGCCTGTTTTAGACAAATGGGTATCCAAATCTACAAAGACCTCTAAAAAAGGGTACAATGGGACTCATTCACCACTAATGGCATATGAATCCACTTTTATTTTTCTAAAAACTCAAAAGTGGAAATGGAAGCTCTCGGTGTGCTCTCTCCATACCTCCAAGTGTTTGGATCTGAAACCCTGATTTCTAGCACTATAAATGACAAACTACAGATATTTTGACCTATCCAACAAGGAGATAACTTCAACAAGTTTTCAAAATAATATTCAATCATTTCCAAGTCCTCAATGTACCTAAATCTGTAAACACAAAGAAAGAGAGAAAATGTTAATTGTTAGGGCATTCAGGTTTGCCTTAGTTAAACCCCTTCTAGGTAATTAAATAAAAATAATGAAATAAGATAATGAAGCATGAAATAATGAAATTAGAGACTTTCCATGATAATAAATCTTGAATTTTTGCAACAATGGATGAAGAATCTTCCCTTGAATGTCTAAAAAATGCTATCTTGATGACTTAAAATGCTAAAACCCTAGCTTGCTTGACTTGAGATGAATAATGAATAATGAATGAATTATGAATTAGGGTTTAGAAGCTTGTTTATATAGGAAATCCATCTAAAATTCTCGTTAATTTATCCCCAAGGCTGAAATTGAAGAAAATTAAACTTAAAACCTATTTTTTTCCTACTTAAACCCCATAAATAGCTCAAATGGGACTCATTCGCCATCTTGGGTGAATGGGCCCCAAAGGGGCTCTTTTTCCAACTGCGATGTCAGGGAATGAAGAAAATAAGGGCTTTTGTTGATTTTATTGGGTCTTTGATCAAATTATGCCTTAGGATGCACAATATGGGGTCATAGGGGCCTATTAATGATTATATAAAGGGTGATTAGGGATAGGGACACAAAGTTCAATGTGACAGTGTGACTAAATACACTTTACGACATTAAAATGAGGTCCACATAGCCTAGAAAGGCACAACATCCAATGTTAATGTGTAAAACACATTATAACACTAGATTAAAATCAGGTTTAATTTACAAGCCTTCTAGATTAATGTGAGAATGCAATTAAATACATTTTACAACATCAAATTAGGGAAAAAATAGGTCCATTAGACCCAGATGCTTAATAAAAGTCTAGAAAATTGTGAAAGTTATTTACAACACTTTACAACACCTTTTCAAAACATGCATTTTATTCAATTTGCAAGGGCCCAAGACCTAATGTGTATGTATTATTCACATTACAACATTAAATCAAGGAAATATTAAGCCAAAATCACAAGGAGGTCCCAAACAAGACAAAAAAAGTAGAAGGGTTACTTTTTCAGTGTCGACAATCTCTTTCCTTTGTTGGGTGTGGAGAACATGGGAGAGATTTTGGAGACTTGTGGTGAGAGTTACTCTTATAGGTTACTCATTTACAGATTTTACATATCATTTTGGATGATTCCTTGGTACTACATGATGTTGTTTACACTTTCTATATGATGTTATTGGTAAACATGGTATGCCTTGATCATTTTGAGTTTTTTGACATTCCCATGCAATGGGATTTCTTGGATGTGTATGTTCTTCATTGAAAAGTTTGACACATGAAGCTTGTGGTTGTATTTTATGGGTTAGATGTGTTATTGGCATAAGTTCTACTAATGTTTTAGGTACCTTTGAGGTGTGGTATATTAGATGGATTAGCATTTACTATGGGTGTTATTTATGATCTCATAGATTTATCAGTTAGATAAGGACAACCTGGTTTGGTTGTTGATCTAGTTGATGGATTATCTTTTTCTTTGGAGGATTCTTCATCTTCAAAATTATTTCTGGCTACGGGCTTGGAGTTGGTTGAGCTTTTGTTTAGCTCAAGAGCACAATGAAGTTGTGGCAGTAGCATGCAGCCTTTGTTATCACTTGGATTTGATGCTTGTTTTCTTTGGATTACTGCATATACACCTTGGTTTGTTCCTTTTCTTCCATAGGCGGTATGTTTGGAGGATGAAAAGAATTTTTTACGTGATATGGTGAACATATTGGATGTTTTTATAGGTATCTTGTTAGTGCACGAGAGCATGTTGGAGATTCATGTGGTTTCATGGATGGTTGTGATAATTTTGCTTCAACCTTAGCAATTGATTACCTAATTAGATTGGCTCTTGAAAGGTGTTTGACAAGTGGGAGAATTTTTGGAATTAAGGTGTCTCAACCTTTGCAATTTCCTAGCATTAAAATATTAATTTATTAATGCTTATGTTGTAATTTCTTGCTCATATTAATTTGTCATCTAATATGACTTGGCACAGTGAGTTGCCAACATCTTTTGAGGTGGGATAGGATGTGACATGGATGTTGTGGTCTCCACGTGGAAATGTAGGAAGCCCACTTTGGGAAGAGATTCCTTCACATGTGTCAAGATTTTTGAGGTATTCTATGACAAAGTATGATAGATTCTTATGACGTGTAAGAGCTAGATTCTATGATAGGTTGGACAAGTGTCGAAAGGCATCTTTGCATGAGGAGTCTAGTTGCCCAAGTTTGACCTTTCACAAGTTGTAAGAGAATGTAAGAGGTATCTTCTATATTTAGTCAATTATCACAAATTTTCTTACAACTGTAAGAGTTGTCATATGTGACAAATTTTATGACATTGTAAGGTATATGTCATGTCTATTAGGGGAAAATTTGGGGTGCCCAAGTATGGAGGCATGTAGAGGGGGTTAGGAATCATATGACAAGTGTCACAAGAGTTAATTTTTTTTTTGAAAAATGTGCCACATGGATTTGGATGCCCATCTTTTTGTAGCTCATTCTAGAAGCTACATTCAGGCTTGTATTCTTTATATATTGGATGTCTTGGAGTGGGTTTTGTATGTTGACTATTGTAGGTATCGAAGTGTTGTCGAATTTCCTCCAGAAGAGAAAGATGTGGTCTCCATGCTAAGGTTGCAATCCTACAAGTGTATTAATGTAATATTATTGTTGTATATTAATACATTGGTTTGATGCTTTTGAGTGTGGGGTTTTTTACCCAAAAAGGTTTTCCCCACATATATCATGTTTTCTTCTCTTATGTCTATCTTTCTTCTATTCTTCATCTTTTTCATTCTTGAAATGTTAACTTACATGTCATTATGCTGCTGAAATTTTATTAGATCTAAAACTACATAAACTTTCTTCTACAGATGAATGCATGGGAAATTAAATTGAGTCTATTTCCACTTTAAGGCATAGTAGTATGTTCTTGTATCAAGATGTTGAAATCTGATTTATTTAAAGAAACATAAGATATTGAAGGTGCATATTGGTTCATGGAAGACTTTATGAGTTCGTCATTTCCATTTCACATATGATGAATGCATTTCTAACAATTTTTTTTAAAGACATCAAAAAAACTTCCAATTCACATTGGAAAATGAGGAATATAATCCTTTCATGAGGGATCAAGGATATCAATTCTGTGAATTTATTGTTTAGAAAATAGAATCTTCATTCATAATTCCCTACATTGGTGAAACATGTCACTCATTTAGTACTAGGAACAAAGATATCAACTCCAAAATTTTATTGTTTAGAAAATATAATGTTTATGTATAACCCTCTACATTGTTGAAACATGTCAAGTTCATTTAGTACTAGATAAATTTATACTTATGTGACATTTTCTTAACACAAGACACCACATCATCTTTGAATTCATTTATTTTATAGTGAAGAAGGAAACTATAATAAAATAGGGATGAGGGACACATTTTAAGATTCTTTAAAAAATTATCTTTAATACAATAAAAAATGTTGGTGTGAATAATTGTCTTGTACCTAGCTTATTCATTCACTAGGTAAATTAGGGGACATATTCACATGGTTAAGTTTACTTAGGTAAAAGTTTCTTTCTAGAAGCTTAGTTGGCTTATCTAGAACTTATCTTATCTAGCTAGGATGCATCATTTCCTAGGTGATTAGGTTGTTGGTTGTCTCATGTCATAGGATCATGACATTTGTCAACATCATATTCACTCCTATCTCTCAACCTTGCCCATATAAGCAAGGCATCTCATGTAGATTTGTAATCAAGCAATCAATCAATCTTGCATTGTGAAGCAAGCTTTCTTGCCATTCTCTCTCTTGTGGAAGTGGTTTTGGTCACAACTGATCTTGGGGGTGTTGAGGAGTCACCATTAACTCCTACATGGTATCAAAGCACTCCAGGTGTTGCAGATTCCTTCCCAGATCTGAGGGTGATATTTTGGCTTGAATATTTTTGTTGGGTGCAAATTGGGGTTTCAATAACCTCACAATTGAGATCAGAAGGTTCCGCAGATGAATTTTGATTGTAAATTCGCCTATATTGGGTAAAGTTGTTTTTTAGGAAAAAAAAATTTGCTGGGACTGCCTCCCAAGCGGTACGATTTTCATAATTTCACAAAAAAAATATTTTCAGTGAAATATTTTCTGTGATTTGTTGATAATTTTGGGCTATTTTTATATTTTTTAGGAAAATTAATTTGATAATTTGATTTTATGGGGCTATACAAATATTTTTGGGGCATATTTGTATTGTCATCGACTTAATTTGTAAAGTTTTGGATTAGCATTTTCTACGGAATATTCTACCTGTACCAAGTCCGCATAGTTGGTCGGCACCTGTCAGTAGTACACTATCTTTGCAGGCATCAAGAACTTGTCAATTCCGATAGTGTTCTTCACTGTTTGTCCAATACCTCTCCATCTACATTGGCTGGTGGTTTGTCAATGTATTGCACCCAAGCTCCAGTCACTGTCATCGTACTTCATCAGCTGTTTCTCCATCCGTGGTCAAGGCTATCATCGGTCCTTTCTTTTTTGGTGGATATTCTCATCTGCGGTACTTTTACACAATCAGGTCGATGGATCTGCATAGTTGTCAGTCCTTTCCACCATCGAAGGCTTTACATTTGCTCAACGACGTACTCAATCAGTGGTGGCTTATTTGGCGGGTTATATCAGAGTCCTTCCATCAACCGAGTCCCTTCGGCCGATCATATTTGACTCTGTTGGCCCGTACCCAATCACTAGATTTTACATCAGTTAGATCTAAGGGCAAATCAGCATTGACGGATATGGGGTATTCTCCGGCATTCAAATCGTTCCGTCATCTATCTACATAGTGTTGGAATATTCTTGGCATATTTCATTGATTCCCTACGTTGGCATATTCAGTGGTGTGAATCATTGTTGGAGGCTACTTTATGCAGAGGGTTTAAGGGCATCACCTGACAGGCCTACATCAACAGTCCCTATTCGGGCCATCTCCTTCCACGATTACAAATCCTTGGTTTCCGCATTGTCTTATCCTGCGTTGAGCATATTTCTTGCTTGGTCAGCATACAATCATTCACTTCCTATGTCAGCGGTATGAAATACTTTTATTCGCAGGTTTTTATATGTTAATCTTTATTTAAAAGCTTGTATAATTTGGTCGACCATATTTGGAGGCCTGTTAATGTATTCAAACCCTTTATTGTAAAGGCTTGTAAGTGGCGGTATAGTTTTTAATTTTTCTGATGAGGCCACATTGATGACCATATATTAGCCCCCAAGTGCACAAGTTTTGCACCATTTTAGTCTTTTTAGACTTTGTGATTTGCCCCTAAGTTCCTATTTATAGGCATTTTTTTCATTTTATCATAACTTTTTCATATGGAGACCATTTTCTAGAAACGACATATCGTCAGAAAGCTGGAAGAGTCAACTTTTCAGTGGTGTAGATATTTTGTAGAGATTTTATAGTTTTGTGCCATATTTTTTAGATTGAATATAGATCTCTATTTTTGGTTTTTGAAGCTCATATCTCTGTAAATGGATGACTTAATTACTTTGGAGAAAGGGAACTATAGGCAATGGAGTAATTTAATACTCAATCATCTTGGTGAGAGGAATCTATTGTCCTATTTGTTTGATAAAGTTCCTTGTCCTAGCACAGCTGATGAGTACTGCATTTGGAAAGGTTTTAGGGCTGTTGTCTTTAGAGTTATTTTTGAAAATGTAGATGATGACTTTTTGGAGACAATTATTCACTTTGAATGTCCTCATGCTCTTTGGACTCACATTAGAGAGGTGCATGAAGATCATGATTCTTCTCCATCTCTTGAAGGTCATCTTTCCAACTCACAAGTGCTTCTTCATTCTTCAGAGTTGATAACCCATGCTTGTGATCCTTTGGAGGAGATTGCAGATGCTTCAGAGGTTCCTGATTCTTCATCTTCTATTGATGATTCATTGAGCATGTCCAATGATTCATTGCAACAGGTATCTAAGAGTCTTCTTGATTTGGATTCCTATTTGACAGACATTGCTTCTTTGTTTATGGAGTCTCCAATTGCAGATTTGGAGGACCAATTTGAGGGTTTATCTCTCTTATTTGATGATATTCATGGATCAACTATTGTCACTTCATGTTTTTCTTTGGAGCTTGTTCAAGATCAGTTTCCATTGGTTCCTAGTTTGTCACAGTTTGTGTGTTATTTTTTCTTCCCTTCTTGGCTTTATTTCTCTTCACTATTTTAACCTTTGTGTTCTCCACCTCTCCCTAGGATTTTTAAATTACATGCTCTTGTTTAAACCTATCTCTACCATTCTTCTTATTCTCATATAACCTCTTTTTTCATTATTCCTTCACACCTCTCATATATGCTTAATATCCTTAATGTTTACCTCCTATTGATATACTTAATTGTTTAACACTTGAAATACTAAGAGGGGGGTGAATCAATATTCCCTAAAATTCATTACCTTAAAATGTATTTCATAACATCTCATTCAATGTGCAATAATGGAGAGAAACATTAAAATCATGCATCCCAACAATAGACACAAAAACACCAGATTTTATATGGAAAACCCAAAAAGGGAAAAACCACGATGAGGATTAGCTCAAAATATATATTATAACTAGTTACAATGTTTGATCCAGAATGTTGAACTCACTATCCAAAAAAAGGAGAATCACTCACTACCAAAGGGATCATTTCCAAAAATAGAAAGAGATAAAAGAAAGGGTGGCTCAATGCCAATGGTGAACTACTAACAATGTATCTAACATATTTTAAAGATATAGTTCCATTGAATCTCAAAAAACTAGCTTAGCACACTTCATACTTCACCACAACTATGATTCACACTTTTCTCTATACCAAATATCGCGCACACACACTACTCACTTTATCCACCACATTTTTATAATGAATCAACCTTGTGTATATACTGTAACAACCGAAAAAATCAATTAGGTCAACCTAATTAGATGTATTGTGCACCACATAACTTGTTGGCCCAAAACATCAACATACACGCCTTGTGAAAATAGTCAAAACATGTACACCACCAAATAGGCCAACATGGACCATAATCACTCCTATAATACCACTCCATACACAATTCAACTCTGCACAACCTCAAAATACTTAGGTCAGCACCAAATAGCAAAATTGGTGAAGTAATATTTGAATGAACTAACGGTTCATCCAAATCTTGACATGCAGACCACCAAAACACTTGCCACTTGGAATGTACACACCTATGACATCTGTAAACACTTCCACAAATTTTCATAACATTATATTCATCTGCGGTGGAATGCAAAGCATTCCATCATACACTCTATACCAATAATGTTGTCATTACATAGTCGATACTCTGTCAACATTATGGTCAACTACGAAAGATAAACAACCATGAATCTTTAGATATGAACACGTTAAACATGCAAAATTGAACACCTCAAAACCACATGACACAATTTTTCATAGCAGAGTAGTGCAAACTACAAAATTAGTTCATTGTAACACTAAAATTGCACTCAGGATTTAGGAAATTATCCAAATCACTTGGTCTTCATCAAACCAATTCTTTTGCATCTATGCAATTGGTTGACATAAATGACAACACCATAACAACACCATATGTCATACTCTCAACAATCTCCTTAATGACAAACAAACTTCCAACAATATCCTTGTTAGGAAAAAGGTGTGTTATACACCTTGCATAATATATTTAATGTAATTATTCTTGGGGTCACTTTATGTTGCATGTAACATTGGGACATAAGTTAAGTTGCTAAAATGTAATTATTCAATATTGCGGAAAATAAATAAATAAAGTACCCAATATTATATAAGGGGACATGGTTTTGAAATCTCATGGTTTTAGTCACATGGTTTTGTGGGAGCTTGCTTCTATAAAAGAAACCACAATGGTAGTTATTGAGAGATGCAATTTTGCATGTTAGCTCTAGTTAACATTTGTGAGGGTTTGAAGCATGGCACAGGATGTGTGGTTGCATGTTTATTCACATGGATTGCTTGGAGAGGGCTTGTTGCTTCAATGGTGTTCATGGAGACTTAGAAGATGTATTGTAATATTTATTATTGAATAATACATGAGAGATGGATGCTTTTGGAGGTTGGGTATGTCGTCTATTCTCTTGCATGCAGATTCTGAATACTTAGTTGCATAGATTTATTTTTGGGTTATGTGGAAATTGTCTTTAATTGGTTGCAAGTTTCCAACAAGTGGTACTAGAGCTTTGGTTGTGGTTGTATAACCCTTGGTAGAGGAAAATCAAAAAAAACCTCGTTTAAGTTTGAATCTATGCATTGCATGTAAGAATCAAAGACATGGCAAGATATGAGGGTTTTGTAGGTTGTTTATTGTAGATCTAAGGGTTTTGGGTTTGTCGTTTTGATGGGTTGTTTGTGGATTTGGGGTGTGAGAACTTTTGGGTGAAATGGGTTTCTTGGTTTTGCATTCAAGTGGGGGTTTTGTGGGGAAAATTTATAGATGATATCCTAGCCCAAAATAGACTTCATGGTTGGATCCGGTTCGGCCGAGAGACTAAAATTGATATATAATTTGACCTATTTCTATTACTGGAAAAAATTGCCCATACCCCTATTTGTAAGGATGTCAAAAATAATATTAAAAAAATGTTTTTTTTTCCATCACCATTAAAATTTTCACCTGCTATTAGAATTTTTTCTATATTTTGTAGTTTTGATAGTGTTTTTCTTGGTCAAATTCAAGTGTTTATTTTGAGCTTCGAGAGAGCATATTAGGTGCATACAGAGTCGTATTATGGACTTCAAATAGTTGATGGAAAGCTTGTTCAAAGCACTACATAGTGGATCAGGTTTGGAGTTATTTTGGCATGGTTTATTTTATTTTTTCCTTATCTAATTTGTTTATGGGTTACTTTGACTATGGTGATACTATGAGTTTATGGATGATTGGATCTTGGAGATTTGATGTTGGATTCATTGTATGCTCAGCTATAAATCTTAGATTATTCTCTCATTTGAAATGGTTATCAGTAAATGCTTGGATTTTCATGTTGCATTGTTGTATCTACAAGTTGTGTAATGTTGTAGGTAATCTACAACTCATAGTACATGTTTCATTTATGACTTGGACATGGGTTGTGTAGACATCTAAATTTGGACACTTAATTTATCCAAATTCATCCCCTTTCATCTTATTTCCATTAATTAAGTAATACTGCTATTATTTAATTAATATCCTTAATTCTACCAAATCCCTAAGGTATTTAATTAATAATTAAATACTTTACTCTCCTTAATCCCCTTTTCATCAAATGAATTAAATAAATAATACATTTATTTAATTCCTCACATGTCATTTTCATCTAATCCTAATCCATCTCCTAATCTCTTCATTAGGGATGTGCACATGCCTAATCCTTGATTAGGATGTGTCACATCCTCCAACTTTTGCAAGTTGGCTTTTAATCCTCATTTGTCTTCTAATTACTGATTAATTAAGCCTAATCAGTACCTTGGTCAACTCCCATCCCCCAAGGAATTTTTAATTCTTTTTATTCCTCCTAGAATCCCTTTTCCCATGCATCTTCTAGAATCTTTGAATTGTCACATCAAGTCACATGTGACAAACTCCACACTTTTTGGGAACATTGTCTTATCCACTAGATTCTTCCAATCATTGTGAATTTAAAATTCACTTTTATTCACCCAAGATTCTTCCCATCTCCCAATGTACTTGGAAGGTACTTTTCCTTCCTCCACCTCATGTACCTTTTGGCCACCTCACTTACACCTCATCTCCCCTTAGCCACTTCATGATCTTGTACTTGTCCTTCCTCCTCTCAAGGGGGCATCCTTCATCCCTAATTTTCATCATCTTTTTCCCTTCCTAATCATTCAAAGGAATGACTGGGGCATCTTTCCCAATCTAACCATCTTCTTCTAGGTTCTATGTTTTAATGATCTTTGAAATGATGCTACTTGATAACACCATCTCAAAGAGGGGAAAAATGTAGACATCTAAATTTGGACACTTAATTTATCCAAATTCATCCCCTTTCATCTTATTTCCATTAATTAAGTAATACTGCTATTATTTAATTAATATCCTTAATTTTTCCAAATCCTAAGGTATTTAATTAATATTTAAATACTTTACTCTCCTTAATCCCTTTTCATCAAATGAATTAAATAAATAATACATTTATTTAATTCCTCACATGTCATTTTCATCTAATCCTAATCCATCTCCTAATCTCTTCATTAGGGATGTGCACATGCCTAATCCTTGATTAGGATGTGTCACATCCTCTAGCTTTGCAAGTTGGCTTTAATCCTCATTTGTGTTCTAATTACTGATTATTGTTAATCAGTACCTTGGTCAACTCTCCCATCCCCCAAGGAATTTTTAATTCCTTTTTATTCCTCCTAGAATCCCCTTTTCCCATGCATCTTCTAGAATCTTTGACTTGTCACATCAAGTCACATGTGACAAACTCCCACCTTTTGGGAACATTGTCTTATTCACTAGATTCTTCCAATCATTGGAAATTTAAAATTCACTTTTATTCACCCAAGATTCTTCCCATCTCCCAATGTACTTGGAAGGTACTTGTCCTTCCTCTACCTCATGTACCTTTTGGCCACCTTACTTACACCTCATCTCCCCTTAGCCACTTCACCATCCACATGTCAAGATGTGAGGGCTTGTGAGTTCTCAACCCACCATAGCCCTTCATCTTGACCTTGTTGGATGAATCTCAACCGTTGAATTCTCTAGAGAATTCAAATTCTCCTATAAATACCCACTCCTCAAGGGCATTTTCAACACTTTCATTTGGAGTAACCTTATGCTACCAATTTGCATTCTCAATCATTCACTATCATTTAGCCATCCACTTTGAACATCTTGCAAATTCAATCTTGCATCTTGCTACACCAAAAATCCATCCAAGGAGCACACAAATCCATCTAAATCAAGGGCCAACCAAGGAGTCTTCAACAAAAAGGAAGGTATAATCGATTTACGTTCGTATTTCATCTATTTTCCTTGATTTATCACTCTTTAGGCTAATATTTGAAGTGTTCTTAGTATTTTTCCACTTGCATTTTTAGTTATTTTGCACATTAGAATAGGGTAAAATTCCAAGGTACACAGGTTGTATTTTCCCATTGATAGTTCAGTGTTGATGCATGTTCAGTTTTGGTGGCTTGGTTTAGTCACTTACTTTGCTAGTTTTATTATCATGTTGAGGAGTTGAGATGGTATTTCTAGGTACAGTCATGATATGAGACCTATGCAGTTGACTATGATTATACAGATATGTGGACACAGTTTTGTTGAGTTGTTGGTACATTTGGGGGTGTTTTGGTAGTGTGTTTGGTTCCTTAACTATGGTACTTGTATATGGACATGTTTGGAAAATCAAATCAAAGGTTGATTTGGTGTTTAAGTCTTTTTTTCTATATAGTTATTCTCTTCTAGATATCTTAGTTTGTAGTTTACTGATGTGATGATGAGTTTTCATGTTTCAGTGATTGGATCTACAAGTCATGCAAGTTGTGGATTAGCTACCCATTTACTTGTAGTGGAATGATTTAGTTGTGGATTATCTTTATTTGCCAGGTTTGATTCATTTTTGTTGCACACTTTGACAGTTGGTCTTGTTTTTTGGTCATTTGTATATTGGTATGTGTGCTTAGAGATGAGATTGAGGATGGATGTTTCTTATAGTACCTAGATAGTTGCTTTTGGGACTTGTAGCATATGGTTTATCATGATGTCATGAATAGCTTGGTTACACTTTTTAGTGGGATTTTTTTGACAATGATGGATTGGTGGTGATTGGATATGTTTATGATAGTTTGTTGGTAGTTGTAGGTATCTTCTTGGCTTGGAGATTTTGGTTCTACTTGTTATGTTACTGACATTTTAGTTGTGTGTGTAGACCTGGATGATCTTCATGGAGAGGATGGTGTTGGTATGTGGTGACTGATCATGCTATATTGTATAGCCCATGGTATATTGTACACCCTGACATATATGATTCAATTTTGTAGAACCCTATTCTAGAAGATTCTAAGCTTGTTAAAAAGGGGTTTGGATGGGTGTTACAGTATGATAAAAAAATGTGATTATTCACAAGATTATAATAGATTTTGTACTAGATAATAAAAGTATTGGATGGTTGCGGTTTAGTGGATGTAGCCCAGATTGGGTGAACCAGTTTAAATTCTCTGTATTATGATTTATTCTCTGTGTGTTTTAGTTTCTCTATTTATCAATTAAATTTGCATTTAATTGTTAGATATCTACCTTTCTAACCCTAACAGATGGTTGACACAATGTCATGTGTGACTCAGTATCACAGTTCAGTGGGAGTTGTTGTCAGTGATGTGAATTCACCATTTGATGGTGGATGGTCTTCTGCAGTGATTGTTGGTGTCATGGATGGACTCTTGGTTTCTACTTTTATGTAGTGAGGGTTCATTGACATTTTTGGTTTCATTGAAAAAGGATGGTTATATTCATGTGGTTTGGATATGTTAACATATTTGGTTGTCATGCAAGACTTCTTTGGTCTATGGTTGAGGTGTCATGTTTTGTTTTTCCTGATATGTGATCCTTGTTTTTGATATGATGGTTATGTTATTATGTCATGATTTACTCTTAATTACATATTGGAGTTTTGGCACGATACAAGTACATGTTATGTTCTTTGGATCATATGATACTCTTTGAGGAGGTGTTAGATCATGTTCTCATGTTTATGTTACTGTTCATGATTGGAGTTTTGACATTGATCTTGTGAGGTTCTCTTGTATTGGATACACTGATCATTTGCTTGATTACTTCATGATGGTGCTATGTTGCATTTGGAGTTTGGCATGGATTGGTTGGTTATAGGAACTCATGGATACTTGGAGACATAGATGAGGATTAAGTTCTCTTGTGATTAGATATGTGTGTTGAGATGGTTACTCTTGATGAGATTTCAGCAAGAAGTCTGAGGAGCCTACACCTTGGTTGGATGTGAGTTCAACATGGATCTATGAGGAGAGTGCTCTTGGATGATTCATGATGACTTGGATGTCTTGGAGGAGCATTCTCATTTCCAACTCTTTGTATACTTAGCAGTTTCACTTGAGAGCTATTGGTGTATACTGTTACCTTTACATTGACTGTATGTATTTGGGATATTGGTTGAGGCAGAGCAGGACTTATGCTTCATTGTGATAGATTGTGTGGCTTCTCTATTAGGTGGCTTCTTATCTTTGTGCATTGGCATGATGGACGATGAGAGCATTCATGCTTGGGATGGTGGTCACTTTGATTCTTGTTACAGGTATCTTGATAGAGCACATGGAGCACTTTGATTTCTACACCTGAAAGAACACAACAAATGAACACATTAATAAGATCAAATGCAAGTTACAATAGAGATTCCTCAATAAATCCATTTGAATGCAAAAGAAAAGGAATGAAATGAAGAACACAACAAACTTAAAGCTAAGGTATCAAATCCTATTCTAAAGCAAAGAAAACTCTTAATCTCTTGAGGGAGTTGGTGCCAATTTGATGTGAAAATTGGCCCTTTCCCAACTCCAATGATGTGACCACGATGATTGATGAACATTGTGATCCACTTTGTTGAAGATTGATGAGTGCTCCAAGATTGGTGAGGGAAATTATGGTAATATACTACCCCCTCAAGAGATTGGATGAAATAATATGTTTTTTGGGTGATCTTTTGAAAAAAAGAGGACAAGGTGCTCAATAGGTCTAGAAAGGCTCCAGGAGGTTAAAAAAATGAGGTAAAACACCAAAAAATAGTGCAAAACAACCTTCATATGGACAAAAACAAGATCAGGGGTCCAAAACCCTAGGAGGATGGCCAAATGGGGTTAAAAAACCCTAATTTTCTGGCTTTGATACCCTGACGAGATGACACAATGACAACTCTCATTGCATATCTCTAACCGAGTACCAATGTACCAGCAACCTCCCAACATTAGGGCATTGGTATGTGATCCTTACTTGAACTTTGTTTTTATTTTACATGTTCATTCATTGCATTTAGAATTAGGTCTCTTTCAGTGGTGCCATAAAGCACCACTAAAATTTCAAACTGGACCACTCAGTCTTTTAAACTAGACCGCTCGGTCTTTTAAACTAGACTGCCATCACAAGATGGACTATCGCAATGGAGTTTGGAGTTTGGGAATAGACTTCAAACTCTGACGCCTTCGTGAGATGGAGCACTGGATTTCAAACTCTGATGCCATGTCAAACTTTGTAATTAGGGTTTGGAACACTCAAGCAAAGTGGACCGTTGCGGTGAAGATTGGGATTGGAAGATTCCAGTGTCACTGTTTGCACATTTGAAACTATGACGCCTTCACAACTTGTGACATTGGGCTAGTTTTTTGAATGCTCAGGATAAATTTTCCTAATGATTTTAACATGGTGACCTTTCCTAATGTAGGAGACAGTGAAGGAGTTCTATTCTCATGAGCATAGATCATGGGAGATATTCAGTTATTTGAGAGATATGACTGATAGGGAGCAGGACCAAATTTGAGAGATGGGGCTATGGTACATTACCTACACAACACCTATGTGGAACCACCTTGGCATGATGTCTACGCTTTCTGAGAGATGGCATAGTGAGACATCGTCTTTTCATCTTAACACTGGTGAGGCCATCGTTACCTTGGAGGATGTGTGGCGCATCCTTAGATTGTTGATACATGGTTGGTGAGTTATTCATGATATGGATGTTGGATGAGATGCTTGCCATGTAGTCCTGGCCATAGAGGACATTATATTTTGTGAGGGCCAAATAGAGCTAGAGTGCCACATGACACTCACATCACCATTCTGTCTAGTGATTGCTACTATCATTTCAGGTCTTGTCACTTTGGATCGACGAGGCCTGTACTTCAGTCCTGGTTGGGGGCTTTGCTAGGAGTAGATGGTTCATGACAGACCAGTTTTTTTTGCATGGGGTCCTGTTCTTCTTGCCTCCCTCTACAGGGATCTTCATGAGTATGAATATTTGTACGGTAGGGAACTTGGTGCAAGTGTCACACTCCTTCATGTGTGGGCATGGAAGCATATCTTCATTCTTCGGTCATAGGTTGTTCCAATGGTAGTCAGCCCCAATGATCCAGTGGTTTGGTGTTATAGGGGTAGTGTTTCCTTCACACACACAGGCGAGCATGGGATCCCTCACTAAAGGAGGCTCATTGATGAGATAATCATGTTTACATGGCGCCTATGTGATCAATTTTAAGTGTATCAATATGTAGATTAAAAATAAATCAAACACACCAATAAGAAATTATATCAAAACAAAAAATAAAATAAAAAGAATACAAACTCAGTCTTTTATCCTTGATGTCGTCTTATCATCCTCTATCTCCAATGTTTTTGTTGATTCTAGCTTGCTCTCAAATTGTATGCTAGGCTCAACAAATAGTCTTCCTAGAGAACGCCATTAAAGATGAATGCATGCTATGCTAAGATATGATTAAAATGCTTAAGCTAAACATGTTTGCTAGAATATAAAATTACGAATGCTAAAGCTAATAATGCTAAAATGCTAATCTTCTATCTCTAATGCATGTATGTGTGTATATTTGTATGTCTATCTATGTGTGTGTAACCAATGCTTGGATTCGTAGTAATATTTATAGAATTTTCAAAAGATTCTAATTGGATGATGTGATCAATGGCTGTGATAATTCTAGAAAATTGAACGGTCGAAGATGGAGAAGACTGGAGAGAAAAATTGAAGAAAAATAGAAAGCAAGATTTGTTTCCTCTTTCATGACAGATGATAAAGATGAATTGTAAAAATAATCTTTTTGTGAGATTTGAGAAAAAAATTTGAAGATAAATAATGAATTTATTGAATTCACTATTCATTTATTAGTGACATGGAAGATTTTCTTAATTAAATAAAATTTGGAGAAAATAAAAGATTCTTAATTAAATAAAATATTTAATTAAGATTTGGAATGTGACATGTGGAATTAATTAAATAAGCATATTTAACTAATTTTAGAAGAAAGGGAATTAAATTCAATTAAATCAAAAGATTTAATTAAACTTAAATGTGATAATTAATTTAAATAAAAAATGATATTTATTTAATTAATTAAGTGGAAATAAGAAAGTGGTAATTAAATAAAATGAATTTATTTAATTAAAGTGGAAGAATAAAGTAGGTGAACAATATAAATAAATAAATTAAATTTATTTATATGTAGAGGAATTAAGAAAAAAATTAATTAAATAATAAATATTTAATTAAATGCCAGGATTAATTAGACATGACCATTTTTATGCATATACATTTTTCCCCTCTTTGAAGTGATGTGTGAAATGCATTGCTTCAAAGAAAATATTCATGCTTTTGAAATCTATTGCATTTGATTTTTCCCCTAGTTAAAAAAAAGGGTACTTGATATGCCTTCTGATTTGACTCTGATATGTTTTTGATTGAAAGAAGTTGATGATATTAATTATGCCCCCTCGGGAGGTAAATTACTGATGATGAGAAAAATGTTGATTTGATGATGAAATTTAGATGATGACAAGGATGCAATGATTTAGCTCCCGATAATTGATTAAAAGATGCCCCAATTTGAAAAAGAAAGTCAAAGTTTGAGAAAAAGATAAAAAATAAAAATAAAATGCCACAAAAAACCCACCTTGGTTGACCTTTAAAAGGTAAAAGGGGTAAAAAGGGCAAGTAATTTTCACCTTTTGACTTTAGTGATTTTGTGCTCTGACGTTGACTTGGTGAGATGGAGATTTTGTACCACCGACATAGATTCGAGCAGGCCCACCAATACCAGAGACTACCTACGTATGGACCATCAGTGAGTTGATTCAACCCTATTTGTGTTGAGAATTTGTGATTTGAATTGAATTTTGATGCATTTTAGTGCAGAATTAGGGTTGAACATCCCATTTTAGCGCATAGAGTAGAAGTTTTAGAACATTCAAAATTTCTTTTAGCGCATATAGGGCATAATTTAGCACTTTTAGGAAATTTAGGCAGAAGGCACTATTTGATGAAAATGATGATGTAGATTTCTTCTTTGGTCAATAGATAGGTAAATTATCATTTCATCATGCTAATATGGATAAATCTGATAGAAAATTTGATGATGAATTGGTAACATTGCTTCCCAAAATAGAAAACAAAGAGTAGATAGTTGATAACTTTGTTTCCCTTTGAATGAAAAACAAAGAGTAGAATAAATGATGGATTGTTTGATAACTTTCCTTTAGAAAACAAAAAGTAGATGTTTGATAGGACTTCTATAAATCTGCATTTTGTAATAGAAAAAAAATAGTAGATGATGATAGAGTAAATTGATTTGATATTGAAATAGCATTGATTTATCATTGATTTTATGATATGAGTCACTTAGATAGAATACTTGATATGGTTCTCATGATATGAGTCACTTGATATGGTTCACTGATATGGGTCAATGATAGATAGATATGAGACTGATTAATTTGTATGATGTGAAGTAGATAGATCATGTTGATATGGGTCGATGATATGAGTTTGATTGATTATCCTTGTGATGACCAAAAAATAGGAGGGTTTCAAAAACCTCTAGATTAGAGAGCACTTTCCTAGAGGGTGGGATTAAGTACGAAATCTGACACCTACAGATGTATAGTTGATAGTGGGATGTGGATTAGGACCTTTATTATCTATGCCATCGATTCAGGTCAACAGGGGACTATTGACCACACTAGCAGAGAGGTGGCATTCTGAGCATAATACCTTTCATTTGCTGACAGGTGAGATGACCGTGACCCCTAAGGACATATATAGGATTCTGGGGATTCCAGTGGTAGGTGCTTTTGTGGTTTATGACCACAAGGAGGTAGGTGGTACATATGCACTTAGGAGGGTGTTTGGGGATGCTTAGATAGTAGGGTATTGGGTGTCATGGGCAGATTTTAGGGGGTATTTGGCCTTACCTACCATTATAGGCGCATTCATTGGAGGCTTCCTTTTTCCAAACTATCGATCAAAGGGATTATCAGTTGGGTGGGGGAGGATCATTGAGCTGATGATAGGTCAACACTAGAGATATGCCTAGGGGAGCTGCATGTTAGCTCATTTATACCATGATTTGCATCAGGTGGTATACAGTGGATCATCTAGTTTGTCTTGTGGTGTTACCCTGCTCCAAATTTGGGCATGGGAACATATTTCTATTACAATACCACTTTTTCCTAGAGTGAGGCCACCAAGCAGGCCATATGTGTATGCATATTATATTGTACTTGTCCAACCCAAGCTGGGAAAGTTGGAGTACTAGAAATGGACTCTTGATGATGTTGATTAAATGATATGAAGACCATATACGGATTGTGAGGCATGGGATACTGATCATCTAGAGATGTCATTTGTATGTATTCCCCAGTATCTGATAGGTTAGACTCCATTTATTATAGAGATATTTTTGGCATTGCAAGTCTAGAGACAGTATGGCTATACACAAGGGATGTCGCAGGGCATTGCTCATTATGAGGGACACAAGGATGATCCTGGATGGGGGTCATACATTTCATATTAGGTAGCATATACAGAGTATACCAATTTACAACCTAAGGAATGGGATTATAAGCAAGATATTATGGATGCAGGGATGTCAGAGGATTACTTTACGTATTTTCACACACACCCATTCCCTCATTTGACATGCCCAGATGATTTAGTGCCCATTTTAATGGCACAAAAACCAGGGGGTAGGAGACAAGATGATGTGGTAGGGGGAGAGTAGGTAGTGGGCAAAGGGGATGAGGAGGAGAGTAGAGAGGAGGTAGAGAGTGGGGATGAGGAGAGTGTAGATGATCATGGTGGGGATGACAGTAGAGATGGCAGAGGGGAGGAGAAGAGATTAGTGAGGCAATAGATAGATATCTTGGGTCATGCTCAGATCATGCGGAGGCCAAGGTCTGGTACTAGATGGCGAATAGTGATCAGGGTCTCCTCTATAGAGCAGTAGGTGCAGATAGATACTCTACAGGGCCAAGTACAACACTCAAATTTTGGAAATGCAATTATAGGCACAACTTGCATAGGCACATGCACCTCCTCCTGCCTCAGACCCATAGGTGGCCCAACTGATAGCAGAGATGGATTCTTTCAGATAGAGGGCAATAGAGGTAGAGGGTATTGCTCAGAGACTCATGGACACTATTAAGAGTGCATCTTTGCGAGAGGCCATTGCAAAGGGATTCCAGATTGCTAAGGAGGCTAAGAATTATTGGATTAGATATGAGGAGTTGGGCCCTATTGACTGTAGAGAGCCTTACCCTTGGTCCCATAGTAGGAATAGGAGCAGATCACAAACAACGACACATAGCAGAGGGGTTACAAGGCCTTGATAGGATCCTAATGTAGGGGGTAGTGGCAAACCACCATCCTCTAGACCAACTCCATCAGGGGGCTCTACCAACTAGCCTTGATTTATTGATGCAGTATTATTGATGTATATCATTTTTGGAGCATGTACATTTTTTTGTGATCATATTTCATGTATCTCTCTATACTTTTCAATTCCATTGGACATTGTTCATTTGTATGCATTTTTGATGAGTGATGATATGCAGCAGCGATGAGTTTTGGTGATGTGTGTTTTTGATGTGATGTTGTGATATGAATGTATTTCTACATGATGTAGTATGGATTTTGATATGCATTTTATTTATTTGATGATTAATAGGATATGCAAGATGATTCATGATATGATGGTGATTTGTGATGTGTACTAACAATGTCATGCAGGTGGATGACCTAAGGTGTTGAAAGTGTGCAATGGGATATATGATATGTTTATGAAAAATGATGTGGAAATGTATATTTGGTTTTTGGATTTTTCAAATGTAAGAAATAATGATGATGTAATGCAAAATGGATGTTTATGTTGATGAGATGCATCATGAAGTTGTAGTATGTATATGAACAAGATCTGAAATGATTTGTGAAACAGGTCAACTATTATGGGAAAAATGACATGATATGAAATGAATGTAATGTGACAAATCATAATTAATGGGATGAAATGAACATGATTAATAATAATGAGATGTATGATGTAATTAAATGTAATGAAATGATGATAAAATAATAATGATAAATGATAATGTAATGAAATAATGATAAAATGATAATGATAAATGATATTGTAATGAAATAAGGATAAAATGATAATGATAAATGATAATGTAATGAAATAATGATAAAATGATAATGTAATGAAATGATGATATAAAGATAAAATATGAAAATGAAATGAAGATGATAAATGATAGGCAACTATGTAGAAATGAAAATGAAATGGATATAAAAATGATAATATGGTAAAGAGATGAAGATGATAGATAATATGAAAATGAAAGTGATATGAAATACCTAATGGGTAAATGAATGTTATGAAATGATAAAGGTTTCAAATGATATGTAATAAAATGAAGATGATATAAAATGACAGTGATCAATGATATGCAATGAAATTATATGTGATAAAAAAAATGATAAATGGCATGATAATGCATAATGATGGATGAATAAAGAATAAATGATAAACTATATAATATGTATAGGACCTAGATGAAATGATAATGATTAATGAAATGATGATGAGGATGAAAGATGATAATAAAAAAAATGTCTGAATGTCCACAAATAGTCCAAAGGAACATGACAATCATTGATATTTTTACTCAGCCTTTCAAAACTCTAATACAAATCCAATATGTAGATATGTACAATGATCTAAGTGAAATGTAATGAAATGAAACCAACCATTTGTTGAGCCATTTTCTAGTATTCTTGAATCATCATAGAGTGTTTTAAAATGTTGGAAGTATGTACAAGCATCAAAGGGGAAATTAGCACCAATGATGACCTAAGTACAATGTTCATGATTTTTGATATATGAAGTGAACACAAGCATTGAGGTATAATTGAACCAAGATGACCCAAGAATTTCTTACATAAAA